>JAJOOE010004014.1:0-93022 GCA_036250405.1 Solanum raphanifolium
AAATCAAGCAAGAAAAACAACAAAAAAAAACTTAAAACAATAAAAAAAAATGAACTATATATTTTAGCAATCAAACTAAAAAAATAATAATTAAAAAACTAATACATACTTGTTACACCCATATTTCAGATCCCATCCAAAAAACACCAATCAATAAAGCTATAGCAATATATGTTTATAAAAAAGTTTAATCAGTAAAACCAATAAAATACTTCAAAACAATCCAAACTTATATTTGTGTATTATAGTGGTATAATTTATGATAAAGAATGCTAAAATTAATTTACTAGTTTAAATGCTATGTAGAATTTGTATAAATTTTGGTAGTTACAATTATTATGGTGTATGTTAGGATTAAAAATTTGTGTACACTTCAAATTGATATATATATCATCATTTGAACTACAAACTAACCAAACAATACCAATAATCTAACTAACCACTGTCATATAACAAAATTTTATAAAATCTTATTTTATATTTGTTGGTAGTTTTATTTTCGGTAGATACAAAATAAATAGTAGTGCTTAGCAGAATAACCCGATAAATAACATAAAAATTCAACAAAAATACACCATAATGGTTTGATGTATATACGCCACTAACTAAAAAACATATGCATTCAAAATATATGGACTACACCAATACATAAACCACTAATTAACCAATAATTTAACTATAGACGAGTACCTACGCATGGTGCAAAGCAATTGAGAACAACATAGTTTATGTTTTACAGATTCCATCCAAAAAATGCCAATCAATAAAGCTATAACAATATATAAATTTATAAAAAAAAATCAATAAAACCAATAAATATACTTTAAAACAACCATAATCGAAGCAGTTATTATGGTGAATACCTGTTTCATTCCATCTCCCGTCGTGCTGAATTAAAATTGAAAAAATATTCATATTTTCCATTGAACACACTTTCAGAATAGTGAAGGTATAGAGTTGATTTTGATTAGAATTATCAGAGAGAAGCAATAACTATATTAGAGATATTTATGGAAGGTAAATAAAAGAGGGGGAGAAAATTAAGGAATTAAAAAATAAATTGTGGGCTGTCATGCTTTAATTTCCGATTTTTCTTTTTCTTTTTAATATTTATTTTATTGTTCCGGTTTTTTTAAACATATTTGAATAAATTAGGGAAGGTAAAATTATTGGAGAAATTTATGGGAATCGGGATAAGCGTGGCTGGTTTGGAATTTTTTTTAAAAAATTTAAATTCTACTTTTGAAAAAAAAAATATTGCTATATAATTGGAAAAAAAAAGTATTGCTATGTTGGTGTAAATACAGTTGTTAAGTAGTGTAAAGTTAAAAATGGTGGAAAATGATTGAAAGATATTTCGTTAGGACGCCAATGACATGTGTTTCATATTTGGAAATTCAAATATCTTCATGATAATCAATGGCGGAATCAAAATTTTATTTTTATGAGTTCTGAATATTATAGCAATGATTTCAAATATTAATAAATTTAATAAGACAAATATATTATTTTAATAAAAATTATTTAGTTTGTCTGAACTCGTATTCAAACTTCTAACTCGATCAATCCATGATATTCTTGGAAGATTATACGTAAAGGTCAAAGTAATGGACATAGATCTTGCATTTTTAAGGACCTGTTCAGTCATGAGAATTTATTTTTTTCTTTCTTTTTAAAAAAAAATTAAAAAATAGTGTCTGATCATGAAAATTCCAAACACAATTTGAAGTTATGTTTGAAATTTGAAAAGCACGCCCAATTTTTTTTAAAAAAAATAAAGTGAAAAAATATTTATTAGTAATATGTAATGGCTTATATATGAAATTTAATTTATGATATTATGTGATTATCTGTTTTAGATAATACTCTTTTAAATTAAATTTGATGTAAAACATTGCGACTAGCTAACTATCTATTTGAGATATTACTCTCAAATTTTAATGTAAAACAAAATAAAGTACTCAATTTGGTGAAAATTTTAAGTGCTAATAGAAACATTAAATCAAAATCTAGTGACCATAGTTGTGATTTATTCATTTTTTGAAAAGTTGTGGGCCTGTGGCCATAAATTGGACTGAACCATGTATTCATGGGGGCTTAAATGCATCAGCAGAAGGGTCATTTGACACTTTTGTCCCTATTTTGTATTGTTATTATTTAATTTTTACTTCACGGAGAAAAAAAAGATCTTGGAGATAGATTTATATTTTCATATCATAATATCTCAAAAGTTCTGGCCACGTTTTGTGTCTTTAAAAAAACTCATCCCTCAATAGACGTTAGTTCCATTTCTAAGAGAAATCAAAGAAACGATCAGCATATTTAAAGAGCAAATCATGTAATTAAATCTCGATAAAAGTATTATTGATAGAAAAATATTTTAACTCCAAAACCATGCTTAATTTGTGTGCATAAGCATATTATGCAAAAATATTTGTACTTATTTTCTTTATAATATGTTTCTATGAAAATATTGGAAGTGAACGATGGAATATTAAACAAAAATAGTTGGAACGGACTTTCTTCCTATTTAATCAGAATTAGGGATTTCTAGTTTAAGATTTAAA
Source organism: Solanum raphanifolium (assembly GCA_036250405.1). Lineage (NCBI taxonomy): Eukaryota > Viridiplantae > Streptophyta > Magnoliopsida > Solanales > Solanaceae > Solanum > Solanum raphanifolium. Next base: position 2,568 of record JAJOOE010004014.1, read on the forward strand.
ATTGAATTATTTTTTTTAAGCAGGATGAATCATTAGGGTAATAATATACTTTTGTTTACACAATTTTATAATGTGATCTCAACACTTTATAATATAGTTGTTCATCATAGCAAAACATTAGCAAAAAAAAGCAAGTTGTTATGGAAACTCAACTTGTCAAATCCATCGCCAATGGAGATGAAAGTAATACTTAAAAGGTTCACATGGTTATGTTTCCATGACTAGATTTTGGTCATATCATCCCATTTCTTGAACTTTCAAAATTCATAGCGCGAAAAGGTTATAAAATTTATTTTATTTCAACTCTATATGATGTTGATAGTCTCCCAAAAATTCCCTTTCAATTTTCCAATTCCACTTATGTAAAAATACCACTTTCCAAAATTGATAGATTACCAAAAAGATACAAAGTACACTAGAGGACATATAAGAGCGACTCATAGCCAACTCAATACAGCTAAAAATAGTGGGAAATGATGGAAAGAAACGTGTTCCATATTTGGGGACAATAATCTTCATGATATAAGTACGTAGAAAAATGGGAAGAAAGTCAACTTTGTCATTTAGAGCTGATATATCATCGTTATGAAAGAACTCACATATGTCTCTATCGTTACAAAATTGGCTCACATATACTCCTTATTGTTGCAAAAGTGGCTCACATACCCCTATCGTTACAAATTGTCTCACATATATTTGGTGTTTTTATACCGAATATATTCTATGAAAATCTAAATACATCGAGAAAGCTGACTTTGAATAGAAATAATTAAAAGGAGGTGATATTGTGAATATTGAATAACAACAATAAGAAGAAAAATTCTCCAACATCTCTTGTTCTTCGTATCATTTCTTTATTTTTACACATACAAAAAGCAGAAATGAAAATAAGATACAGCAATAAATAAAATCACTCCATCGAAAAGAGGCGAATTAAGTATTTTAAGTTTTTATGGTTATAAACCACAATTATTTTTGGTAGGGTTTTAACACATTGAATAAAAGAAAGGAAGGAAAGATTTCACTAAATGGTGTACTTTATTTAATTATTATTATTAATTCTTCCCTTTCTTATGATTTTCCAAGAACTTAATTAGATTTTTTATATACTTATCATGAAGCTCTTTGTTATCAAATATGGAACTCATTTCTTTTGCTTTCTCTCGAATTATCTTTCCATCATTTCCCACCATTACTAACTTCACTGAGTTGGCCACTAAGTCGCTCGTGTAGGACCCGTCCTCTTCGTTTCGTGGTACGTCTATACCAACCCCTTTGTCTTCTAGAATTCTAGCATTCAGTCCTTGATCGACCAGAAATGGTAACATAATTAATGGATGACCAAACATAAGCCCTTCTATAATTGAGCTCCATCCACAATGAGTCAAGAACCCGCCAATTGATTCATGACTCAATATCTTCAACTGAGGTACCCAACTCTTCCATACTATACCTCGATCTTTGGTTCTTTCCTCAAAACCATCCGGTAGCTCAATGGGGTCAGTATTTCCTGACCTGGTGGGCTTCCTCAAGACCCAAAAGAATGGTGATCCAGATAACTCCAACCCATGAGCTAGCTCATTGATTTCACTCTGACCAACCGTCACTTCACTTCCTAGTGCTACATAAACAACCGAACCTTTCGATTTCTCATCTAACCATTCTTTAATCGATATCCATGATTCATTTTTTTCATCGCTACTACTTTCCACTAACGGTGGCATTAGCCCCGTAGGAAGGACGGGCATATGATGTAGATCCTCCAGTAACTTCAACCACTGACCTTCGAACTCATGACAATGACGAACAATAATTGCATCCAACCCTCTAATCGTGACACCACTACGATATATGTCAGATACGCCAGAAACATTCTTTTGGCTAGACTCCACCATCCACCGCGCCTCGTGGAGGCGATAGGCCGCCTTTGTCTCAAATGGGATCCATTTTGGTGGAACCAAAAAATCCTCCAACTTTGGTGATGAAGTACAATTGTTAGTGTTGATCATGTTCTCAAAGGAACCAAAGAAGGAAATGAACCAAGCACTGATTATACCATAGAAAATTCTTGATATCCCTAATTTGGCTGAAATTGGAGCCAACCAATATTGTGCAAAATCTTGAATAATCCAATCAGGACTATTTTTCTCCAAGAAATCTGTCACCTCTTTTTCCATACCATCCATTGCTTTCTTGAGATAAATAATTTCTTCACTTGTTATATCCATAGTGGCCTCAGCATCTTTTGGTAAGCCATCAACATTGGGAAGTGGAATTTTTACAAAAGTAATGGAATTAGAAAATTCAGAGGGAATTTTTGGGAGACGATAAATGTTTCTTGGAGTCGAAATAAATGAAATTTTATGACCCTTTCGAGCTATGAATTTGGAAAGTTCAAGAAATGGGATGATATGACCAAAAGCTAGCCATGGAAACATGACGATGTGAAGCTTTTTAGTGTTGTTTACGTCTCCATTGGCCATGATTTGAGAAATTGTATGTGCTTACACAATTTTTTTTGTTCTATTGTTTATTACTATCTTTTATTGGCACCTTATACCACTGAACCACTACTTAAAAAATGTTGAGGTTATATTCATGACATGACCATACAAAAGTGGGGGATGTTATTAATTACACCCTCGGGTTTGAATTATTGAGTTTTTAATATAGTTCAAAATAAATTAATTATTCAAAATTTAGAAATTTATATAACAAATTCATTAAACTTTATTTTGTATCTGCAAAATCATTTAATTTAGACCTTCATATCGATAAAATCAATTGATGGAGATAAAAGTAATACTATAAATCTTCACATGGTTAGCCATTAGAGAATCAAGGAGGGTCCTATAGACAATTTAATAATGTAAAGTTAAAAATGGTGGAAAATGATTGAAAGATAATTCGTTAGGACGCCAATGACATGAGTTTCACGTTTGGAAATTAAAAAATCTTCATGTTTTAATGGGAAAAAAACCTAACTATACAAATTAAGTACCTTAATTACCAAGCACCCCTCACTTCCAACCCGAAGGTTGCGAGTTCGAGTCACCAAGGGAGCAAAATGGGTGGGAGCTCCTAGGAGGATTAAAAAAAAAGTACCTTAATTATCACTATACGACAATATGTTTTTTTCCGCCTATATAACAATAGTTTTTTTTTTCAAAGTTATGTACTTATGTTTTACTATTAAAAAAAAGTTTTAAAAAAAAAAAAACTGCTAATTAGTGCTCCACGATTTGTGCTACTTCCAAATATTTTTCAAATCTTTTACCTTCCATGATCTGCTCAAATTGGTTATAAATATTCTCTCTTATCAACAAAAGGTTTCTTAACAAATATAGAACTCTCTTTCTGTTCATTTCTGATCCAATTCAATCATGGATACTAATAATTATTCAATCCTAATTCAACATAAAGAACGTTGGGATGCATTAGGTATTAATGATAATTCACTATTTAATTGGTGTTTTTTTTAATTGATTTTTGTAATTGAAAACTTGATGGTTACGTTGTGGAATACACTATGATTGGTATTTGATTTTGTGCTACAAGCGAAAAAACAACGTTGCAAATTACTTTTAAAAATTGAGATTTGATAATCGAAATACAAAAATATTTTAGTGATAATATAGCTTTTGGTAATTGATTTGATGAAAGTGATGGTTTTTTAGTTATCAAAATATTGGACTGCATGTTTGTTGTCATTCGGATTTTGTTTTTGGTGTCATTCGGAATTTATTTTTTTGTACTACTGATGGTGATATGTTGATTATCAATATTTAAACATCATATTATGAGTCGTTTAGTACTACCTAAATATGGTGTATATGGTGTAAACACCATATTTAAAAATTGAGTTTTAGCTATTATGAGTCGTTTAGTTATTTAATTAATGGTGTAATATATGTTGTTGTTGTTATTCACCAATTTCGTGTTTAGATTTTTTTTTATTAATTCTTTAATTTTTTTAGGGTTTTGATAATCGGAATACAAAAATATTTAGTGATAATATGTTTTGGTAATTGATTTGGTGAAAGTGAACATTTTTTAATTATCAAAATGTTGGATTGTATGTTTGTTGTAATACTGGTTTTTTTGGTGTCATTCGGAGTTGTTTTTTTTGGTACTACTGATGGTGAACATGTTGATTATCTTTTGGTACATAATATGGTGTATATGGTGTAAACACCATATTTAAAAATTGAGTTTTAGCTATTATGAGTCGTTTAATTATTTAATTAATGGTATAATATATGTTGTTGTTATTCACCAATTTTGTGTTCAGATTTTTTTTAATTAATTCTTTAATTTCTTTTAGGGTTTTGATAATCGGAATACGAAAATATTTAGTGATAATATGTTTTGGTAATTGATTTGGTGAAAGTGAACATTTTTTAATTATCAAAATGCTGGATTGCATGTTTGTTGTAATACTGGTTTTTTTGGTGTCATTCGGAGTTATTTTGTTTTGGTACTACTGATGGTGAACATGTTGATTATCTTTTGGTACACAATATGGTGTATATGGTGTAAACACCATATTTAAGTTTAAAATAATATTTTCAGCAAACAGCATGCTTAAAAACATAATATATAATTTGAATACATTGACTTGCACATTTTCTTTGACAATATTCATTACGAATAAGTTTTGGTATGTAACAGATAGATACGTTGATTATGTGTAACATTTGTGAATAGAGCTATGGAAGCCATTGATTACTAAATTGGTGTCCTAACAACAAGGAAGAGGTACTGCTACCACCAATTACAAGAAAACAACCCGGCAGACCACCAAGTAACGATCGAAAGAAGGGATTCAATGAAGGAAAATACAAGAGGAGTAAAATCACTTATAGTAAATGTGGTACATTAGGGCATAACAAAAAGACGTGCCCTAAGTTTGCAAATCAAAAGGAACAATGATGTATTAATTTGCAACTTTTTTGGTTGGTGTTTTCTTGCTTCTTGTAAAACTTCTAGAATTTTATAGGAATAATAAATGCAGTTTTATCCAACTTTTGGTTATTCTTGATTAGTGTATTCATATTATTGTTGATTTAATTAACATGTCTTTGGGATTGTAACGTTTGGCTGAAAGTCTGATATTAAATACCAACCTGAAATCTTGAAATAAACAACTACTTAGAGTAGATGAAACCAAAAATAATACACAATGTTAAGTTGAAAATTTTGGTATAATGTTTGAGTAATACCAAAAGTTTTAACCACCAATAATGATTTTTATATTTGCTAACACGTACATCTTTGGTGTAATTGTGGTGAAATAATCACAAATAATATTCGAACTGGGGAAATATAGTGGCTGATATTTTGGTATTGCCTACAAACCTGAAAGATTGAATACAAAAATTGAATAGTTTGATTTGAATTGAAACAAGAATTAATACACAATTGGTATACTTGTGGTGGAGTAAGCACAAACATTTGTAGAAATGTTGAAGTATATATTGGTTGTTAATCTATTATTTTGACACTTAAACATTGCATACAATATTTTGAAGTATAAAAGACACTTTAACATTGCATACAAAACCACTCCTACACATAAAATATTTTGATTTGATGTCATAATTAACACACATTTTTTACGTACAATAAATTGGTATACCATTGGAGTAATACACGAAAATTCTGTCATATTAATGGTTATATATAGTGACACTAACTTTGATATTATATACCAACAACATACATTTAGATTCACACATTGGAATTATATACCAACCTCATGCGTTGATGTATTACAAGCAAAATCCACACTATTAAGTTATCACAATTAACCAAAACATGAACCAAATAAAAATAGTTTCTCTGAAAAGCACACAACATCCAACAATGGTATTTCAAAAACATAAAAAAAATAAAAAATTAAACACAACTAGAGTATTGTCCAGAATTGTAACTAAAAATTATCAAACAAAAACATTCATGACATTATCTTAATAAAAATGCAAATTTTTAATCCTTCTTCCTCCTCTGAATTAACTGGCCACCTTTTTCAGGAATCTTTCTTTTCACTAACTGTACCAGTATCAATTTTCCTCTTTTCGTAATTCCACAACAATGCTCCGTATCGCAAACAAAGATTTTCACAATCAAAAACTGACATTGATATATCTATATCTCCTCGACAAACATATTCAGCGAAAGATTTAATGTATACAAACCACAATCACTACAAAGATAAAAATCAAGTGTTAGAATTAAAACATTATATGGTACCAAACAATTACAAATAAACACAATATACTTACACTGAATCATCAACTTGTTGTGGGATATTTTCACACTTCATGATAGCCAAAAGGATCCCTAACTGATTTTTTAGGATAATATACATCTGTATTTCAGTCATGTCTTTCCTTAATCCGTAAAAATCAATAGAAACTAAGAACAGTGGTGTCATTTTTGAAAGTTTTTGCACCAAACTCATGACTGCCTTTGTATGTCATGTGGATAATGAACTTCTAGCAATTTTTCTTTGCCCTTCGATTTTGTATCAACACCATAATCATTTTTTGTTGAACTTTGTATGATGATGATGAATTGATAACAATACACTCATTAATTCTACCAGATAATTTGTTTTCATCTCTAATACCAACTTTGACAGGCGATTGAGTAAATGCATTCAACTCGTAAGATGGTCTTGAACAAACTGATTGGCGGGCTATCAACGACTACCACATATTTGTTAAGCCTAGGACTTTTATGCGGAGTCTTTTCCATCGAACAATGGTAAAATTTTTGATTAATTGAATTGTCAAACGCTTCGATGAGGAAGATTAAAGGTTTAAGAAAAATGGAAGACAAATATGAAAGAGTTAACCCTTTTGACTGCTGAAAAAAATATTTTCAAGATTTCTTAGAACTATAACTCCACATTGATACATACACCAACTTTCTCGATAAAATAAAAAGCTTTATCAAAATAGGAATAAAAAATTATGATCCCAAAAAGGTCCACTAAGTGTAAAAAAGGGAAAGAATAAAATTAATGAAACGTGTGAATTTGAATCTGTATTAGGAGAGATAATATTTGATAAAATTTAATACCCTAATTATACTCCACATAAAAAGGCACGTACTACTAATAGTATGATAGAGAAAAATCGGTAAAAACAAAAATAATTAAATACAAAAATTAAATATTTTGATATGTATGTAATTTAAAAACTTAATTTGTAATTAAATATAAGTATATTGATCTTTTGTTAATAAAAGTCTTAAGTAGTATACTTTTGTAATTTTTTATTTTTTTTTATGAATTCTGAATATTATAGCAATAATTTCAAATGTTAATAAATTTAATAAGACGAATATATTATTTTAATAAAAATTACTAAGTTTATCTGAACTCATATTCGAATTCCTAACTCGATCAGCCCATGATGTTCTTGGAAGGTCATACGAAAAGGTCAAAGTAATGGAAATAGATCTTGGATTTTAAGGACATGTTTGGTCATGAGAAAAAAAATATTCTTTCTTTTTAAAAAAAAATTAAAAAATAGTGTGTGATCATGAAAATTCCCAACACAATTTGTAGTTATGTTTGAAATTTGAAAAGCACACCCAATTTTTTAAAAAAATAAAGTGAAAAAATTTATTAATAGTATGTATGGCTTATATATGAAATTTAATTTATGATACTATGTGATTATCTGTTTTAGATAATACTCTTTTAAATAAAGATGTAAAACATTATGCTACTAGCTGACTATCTATTTGAGATATATTACTCCCAAATTTTAATGTAAAACAAAATAAAGTAATCAATTTGGTGAAAATTTTAAGTGCTAATAGAAACATTAAATCAAAATCTAGGGACCATAGTTGTGATTTATTCACTTTTTGAAAAGTTGTGGCCATAAATTGGACTGAACCATATATTCATGGGGGCTTTAAATGCATCAGCAGAAGGGTCATCTGACACTTTTGTCCCTATTTTGTATTGTTAATTTTTACTTCATGGAGAAAAAAAAATCGTAGAGATAGATTTATATTTTCATATCATGATATCTCAAAAGTTCTGGCCACGTTTTGTGTCTTTAAAAAAATTCATCCCCCAGTAGACGTTAGTTCCATTTCTAGGAGAAATCAAAGAAACAATCAGCATATTTAAAGAGCAAATCGTGTAATTAAATCTCGACAGAAGTATTATTGATAAAAAATATTTTAACTCCAAAACTATGCTTAATTTGTGTGTATAAGCATATTATGCAAAAATATTTCTACTTATTTTCTTCATAATATGTTTCTATGAAAATATTGGAAGTGAATGATGGAATATTAACAAAAATAGTTGGAACGAACTTTCTTTCTATTTAATCAGAATTAGGGATTTCGAGTTTAAGATTTAAAATTGAATTATTATTTTTTAAGCATGATGAGTCTTTAGTCTAGAATAGGTACATATATTCTACAAAAAATTAAATTCATCGTTGACTTTAAATAAGAATAATTAGAATAACGTAAAACGTGTTATTAATTAAGTATCCCCTACAAATCACATAGATATTTTTCTATTATTAATTAAATGAACTCTTTAATCATAATTATCATTCAATGACTATTATGAGCTAACTATATGATACCACCACCAATAAAAAAAAATCTAACATGTCATAAGAGTAATAATTAATATATTTTGTTTACACAATTTTATTATATGATCTCAACACTCTTTATAATATATATAGTTGTTCATCATAGCAAAGCATTAACCCAAAAAAAAAAAAAGCATATGTTTGATATTCATCGGTTAATCAGTTGATGGATTCTTGATTGATTGTGAATTGATGGAGCTCAATTATAGAAGAGCTTATATTTGGTATTCATCCATAGATTATATTACCTATTCTACAAAGAAATTGGTGTAGAAGTATCAGGAAACAAAAAGGACGGATCTTATAGGGTGGCTCATAAATACCTTTGTTATATTTTTGAGTCAATATTCACCTTCATAAAATTATGTTTTGTTCAAATATATCCCTTTTCTAACAGAGACAGAGTATGTATAAGTGATAAATTTAACTATTTTCTCAAAGTACAAAAATAAATTTGATCACTTTTTATGAGATCAATTGAACTTTGATATAATAATATTGAAATATTTTTTAGTAGGTATATTTTACGAAAATATAAATCCATTGAGATAGTTGACTTTGAGCAGGAATAACTATAATTAGAATAATGTAACGTGTTACCACGTGTCTCAAACAAATGACACACAAATTCTTCTATGATTGATTATGTATTTTTCAACCGCTACCATTATCTATTTATTTATTTATTCAACATGCATGTCATTAGGGTAATAATATATTTTTGTTTGCACAATTTTATAATGCAACACTTTGTAATATATATAGTTGTTCATCATAGCAAAACATTAACAAAAAAAGTAAATTGTTATGGAAACTCAACTTGTCAAATCCATAGACAATGGAGATGAAAGTAATACTAAAAAGCTTCACATAGTTATGTTTCCATGGCTAGCTTTTGGTCATATTATTCCATTTCTTGAACTTTCCAAATTCATAGCTCGAAAGGGTCATAAAATTTCTTTTATTTCGACTCCAAGAAACATTGATCGTCTCCCAAAAATTCCTTCTGAATTTTCTAATTCCATAACTTTTGTAAAAATCCCACTTCCTAAAATTGATGGCTTACCAAAAGATGCTGAGGCCACTATTGATATTATAACAAGTGAAGAAATGATTTATCTCAAGAAAGCAATGGATGGTATGGAAAAGGATGTGACTAATTTCTTAGAGAATAATTGTCCTGATTGGATCATTCAAGATTTTGCACAATATTGGTTGGCTCCAATTTCAAAAAGATTAGGTATATCAAGAATTTTCTATAGTATTATCAATGCTTGGTTCCTTTCCTTCCTTGGTTCCTTTGAGAACATGATCAACACCAACAATTGTACTTCACCACCAAAGTTGGAGGATTTTTTGGTACCACCAAGGTGGATCCCATTTGAAACAAAGGCCGCCTATCGCCTCCATGAGGCGCGGTGGATGGTGGAGTCTAGTCAAAAGAATGTTTCTGGCGTTTCAGACATGTATCGTAATGGTGTCACGATTGAAGGTGCAAATGCTATTATTATTCGTCATTGTAATGAGTTTGAAGGTCAATGGTTGAAGTTACTAGAGGATTTGCATCATATGCCCGTGCTTCCTACGGGGTTGATGCCACCTATTGTGGAAAGTAGTAGTGATGAAAAAAATGAATCTTGGATATCGATTAAAGAATGGTTAGATGAGAAACCAAAAGGTTCGGTTGTTTATGTAGCGCTAGGAAGTGAAGTGACGGTTGGTCAGAGTGAAATTAATGAGCTAGCTCGTGGGTTGGAGTTATCAGGATCACCGTTCTTTTGGGTCTTAAGGAAGTCATCGGGGTTGGGAAATATCGACCCAATTGTGTTACCCGATGGTTTTGAGGAAAGAACTAAAGGTCAAGGCATAGTATGGAAGAGTTGGGCGCCTCAGATGAAGATACTGAGTCATAAATCAGTTGGTGGATTCTTGACTCATTGTGGATGGAGCTCGACTATAGAAGGGCTTATGTTTGGTCATCCGTTGATTATGTTGCCTTTTTTGGTTGATCAAGGACTGAACGCTAGAATCCTAGAGGACAAAGGGGTCGGTGTGGAAGTACCACGAAACGAAGAGAACGGGTCCTACACAAGCAACTCGGTGGCCAACTCGGTGAAGTTAGTAATGGTGGGAAATGATGGAAAGCTAATTCGAGGGAAAGCAAAAGAAATGAGGGCCATATTTGGTAACAAAGAGCTTCATGATAAGTATATAGAAAATCTTATTAATTTCTTGGAAAATCATAGGAAAGTAAAGAATTAATGGATGTGGATCTATTTATATCTTAATGTGTGAAAAAATTCCCACCCTTTCCTTTTCTTTTCTTTTTTCATTTATTGTTAGTTTGGGTGCTAATTGTGATGTTATGTTTAGTTTTTAAAAAAATAAATATGTACTTTATTTTCATTATCTTGGGTTTACTAAGCAATGTGATTGTGGCATTCAATTTTTTGTTTAATCTTACGAGTGAAAACACCACATTCGAAGTTGGGGCGCGTATAGAGAAGATGTTATTAATTATTCCCTCAGTACATATTAAATGAATTATTAAGATTTTTTTTATAATTTAAAATAAGTGAATTGTTGAAAGTTCAAGAGAATTATTGAAATTTTCTTCTTTTTTTCCATAGTTATTATCCATTTAACAAGATTCTTAACTACAATAAATTTTCTAAGAGAATAATTTTGAAAATAATCAGAAGCACCATAGTAGAAAGTAGCATTTCGTTTAATTTCTTAAATACTTTTCTTAAGGAATGTGTCATATTCCAATAATTTACTTAATATGAACTAGAGAGACTCAGAGTCATTGATAGTGTAAGAAATTAATATTATATTATTCATGTTTTAAATGTTTAGTTGTGAACCTTCGAGAGGGTGTTAAAGTAATACTAAAATGCTTCACGTTGTTATGTTTTCAAAGCTCTTTTGGTCATATTATCCCATTTCTTGAACTTTCCAAATTTACCGCTTAAAAGGGTCATATAATTTATTTTATTTTCAACTTTAAGAAATATTGATTGTTTCCTAAAAGATTTTCTCAATTTTTAAATTTCATAACTTTTGTAAAAAGTTCACTTCTCTTTATTGATGTTTTGCCAAAAGATGCAAAGGCCATATAGCCAACTCAATAAAATTAATAATGGTGGGAAATGATGGAAAGAAACAGGTTCCATATTTGGGAACAAAAATATTTTAACGATAAGTGTTGGGTCCAGTAAGAATAAAAAGAAAATAGAGAAAGATGAATAGAGGAAACATGAAGTATTTTCATATGCTTTGATAAAAAGTCACTACAAGAAAATTGTGAATTACATGGGATTTTCCTGAAGATTAGTACGAAAATCCGTAGGAAACTTATTTTCCTACAATTTTTTATACTAATACCCAAGAAAATCCCCATGTAATTCACTCTTTTCTTGTAGTGAGCATTTCTATTTTATTGGCGGTTGAAAAAAAATCCAATTATTCAAATAAATAAATACTTCTACTTTTACAAAATATGAATTATAGCAATGATTTTAAATGTTAATAAATTTAATAAGACAAATATATTATTTTAGTAAAAGTTACTAAGTTTGTCTGAACTAGTATTCGAACTTTTAGCTCGATCAAACCATAATGTTCTTGGAAGATCATACGAAAAGGTCAAAGTAATGAAATAGATCTTGGATTTTAAGGACCTGTTCGATCATGAATTTTTCTGTTTTTTAAAAATAAAATAAAAAATAGTATCTGATCATGAAAATTCCAAACACAATTTGAAGTTATGTTTGAAATTTATAAAGCACACCCAAAAAAAATTTAAAATAAAGTGAAAAAAATATTTATTAGTAGTATGTAATGGCTTATATATGGAATTTAATTTATGATATTATGTGATTATCTTTTTGAGATAATACTCTTTTAAATTAAATTTGATGTAAAATATTATGCGACTAGCTGACTATCTATTCGAGATATTACTCTTAAATTTTAATGTAAACAAAATAAAGTAATCAATTTGGTGAAAATTTTAAATGCTAATAGAAACATTAAATCAAAATCTAGGGACCATAGTTGTGATTTATTCACTTTTTGAAAAGTTTTGGCCATAAATTGGACTGAACCATATATTCATGGGGGCTTAAATACATCAGCAGAAGGGTCATTTGACACTTTTGTCCATATTTTGTATTGTTAATTTTTACTTCATGGAGAAAAAAATCGTAGAGATAGGTTTATATTTTCATATCATGATGTCTCAAAAGTTCTGGCCACGTTTTGTGTCTTTAAAAAAACTCATCCCCCAGTAGACGTTAGTTCCATTTCTAGGAGAAATCAAAGAAACAATCAGCATATTTAAAGAGCAAATCGTGTAATTAAATCTCGGTAGAAGTATTATTGATAAACAATATTTTAACTCCAAAACTATGCTTAATTTGTGTGTATAAGCATATTATGCAAAAATATTTCTACTTATTTTCTTCATAATATGTTTCTTTGAAAATATCGGAAGTGAACGATGGAATATTAACAAAAATAGTTGGAACGAACTTTCTTTCTATTTAATCAGAATTAGGGATTTTGAGTTTAAGATTTAAAATTGAATCATTATTTTTTAAGCAGATGAGTCTTTAGTCTAGAATAGGTACATATATTCTACAAAAAATTAAATTCATCGTTGACTTTAAATAGGAATAATTAGAATAACGTAAAACGTGTTATTAATTAAGTGTCCCCTACAAATCACATAGATATTTTTCTATTATTAATTAAATGAACTCTTTAATCATAATTATCATTCAATGACTATTATGAACTAACTATATGATACCACCACCAATAAATAAAAAATCTAACATGTCATAAGAGTAATAATATATTGTGTTTACACAATTTTATTATATGCTCTCAACACTCTTTATAATATAATAGTTGTTCATCATAGCAAAGCATTAACAAAAAAAAAGCATATGTTTGGTATTCATCAGTTAATCAGTTGGTGGATTCTTGACTGCCACCTTCCTATTTGAGTAAGGAATGAATATCGAACCTCAATTATAGAAAAGCTTATATTTGGTATTCATCTATAGATTATATTACCTATTTTACAAAGAAATTGGTGTAGAAGTACCAGGAAACAAAAAAAATGGATCTTATAGAATGGCTCATAAATACCTTTGTTATATTTTTGAGTCAATATTCACCTTCATAAAATTATGTTTTGTTCAAATATATTCCTTTTCTAACAGAGACAGAGTATGTTTAAGTGATAAATTTAACTATTTTCTCAAAGTACAAAAATAAATTTGATCATTTTTTATGAGATCAACTGAACTTTGATATAATAATATTGAAGTATTTTTTAGTAGGTATATTTTACGAAAATATAAATCCATTGAGATAGTTGACTTTGAGCAGGAATAATTATAATTAGAATAATGTAACGTGTTACCACGTGTCTCAAACAAATGACACACAAACTCTTCTATGATTGATTATTTATTATTTTTCAACCGCTACCATTATATATTTATTTATTTATTCAACATGCATGTCATTAGGGTAATAATATATTTTTGGTTGCACAATTTTATAATGCAACACTTTATAATATATATAGAGTTGTTCATCATAGCAAAACATTAACAACAAAAGCAAATTGTTATGGAAACTGAACTTGTCAAATCTATAGCCAATGGAGATGAAAGTAATACTAAAAAGCTTCACATAGTTATGTTTCCATGGCTAGCTTTTGGTCATATTATTCCATTTCTTGAACTTTCCAAATTCATAGCTCGAAAGGATCATAAAATTTCTTTTATTTCAACTCCAAGAAATATTGATCGTCTCCCAAAAATTCCTTCTGAATTTTCTAATTCCATAACTTTTGTAAAAATTCCACTTCCTAAAATTGATGGCTTACCAAAAGATGTTGAGGCCACTATTGATATTATAACAAGTGAAGAAATGACTTATCTCAAGATAGCAATGGATGGTATGGAAAAAGATGTGACTATTTTTTTAGAGAATAATTGTCCTGATTGGATCATTCAAGATTTTGCACAATATTGGTTGGCTCCAATTTCAAAAAAGATTAGGTATATCAAGAATTTTCTATAGTATTGTCAATGCTTGGTTCCTTTCGTTCCTTGGTTCCTTTGAGAACATGATCAACACCAACAATTGTACTTCACCACCTAAGTTGGAGGATTTTTTGGTACCACCAAAATGGATCCCATTTGAAACAAAGGCCGCCTATCGCCTCCACGAGGCGCGGTGGATGGTGGAGTCTAGTCAAAAGAATGTTTCTGGCGTTTCAGACATGTATCGTAATGGTGTCACGATTGAAGGTGCAAATGCTATTATTATTCGTCATTGTAATGAGTTTGAAGGTCACTGGTTGAAGTTACTAGAGGATTTACATCATATGCCCGTACTTCCTACGGGGCTAATGCCACCTATAGTGGAAAGTAGTAGCGATGAAAAAAATGAATCATGGATATCAATTAAAAAATGGTTAGATGAGAAACCACAAGGTTCGGTTGTTTATGTAGCGCTAGGAAGTGAAGTGACGGTTGGTCAGAGTGAAATTAATGAGCTAGCTCATGGGTTGGAGTTATCTAAATCACCCTTCTTTTGGGTCTTAAGGAAGTCATCGGGGTTGGGAAATATCGACCCAATTGTGCTACCCGATGGTTTTGAGGAAAGAACTAGAGGTCAAGGCATAGTATGGAAGAGTTGGGCGCCTCAGATGAAGATACTGAGTCATAAATCAGTTGGCGGATTCTTGACTCATTGTGGATGGAGCTCCACTATAGAAGGGCTTATGTTCGGTCATCCGTTGATTATGTTGCCTTTTTTGGTTGATCAAGGATTGAATGCTAGAATCCTATAGGACAAAGGGGTCGGTGTGGAAGTACCACGAAACGAAGAGAACGGGTCCTACACGAGCAACTCGGTGGCCAACTCGGTGAAGTTAGTAATGGTGGGAAATGATGGAAAGCTAATTCGAGAGAAAGCAAAAGAAATGAGAGCCATATTTGGTAACAAAGAGCTTCATGATAAGTATATAGAAAATCTTATTAATTTCTTGGAAAATCATAGGAAAGTAAAGAATTAATGGATGTGGATCTATTTATATCTTAATGTGTGAAAAAATTCCCACCCTTTCCTTTTCTTTTTTTCATTTATTGTTAGTTTGGGTGCTAATTGTGAGCATATCTTAATGTGTGAGCATTTCTACTTTTTGAAGTGATTTTTTTTCAATCCTAGTGCTACAATACCAGTCTCGCAGCGGCAAGTGTGTTACACACGCGCCATTTCATTGCCACATCAGCGCCACATTAAAAATTATTTAAATTTTGAGTTTTTTAATTCGATCTTTTTTGTTTCTTTTTATTTATACAATTTTAAAAAGGTGAAAATAGAAATTATACAAATTAAATAACTAATTTAAGATGAAGAAATTATAATTTTTTTAATTAAAAAAAGCTTCAAGTTCAGCATAATCAACAAAGCCTTGCATAAGTAAGATCTTGAAGCAACAATAAGTTGTTGGTTTTTTCATTTTTTTCTTATTCATCACTTCTAAGAATAAGCAAGAATAATTTGAAATGAAGGAATAGGTGGAGGTGTTTCGAAGAAGAAGAAAGAAGGTGGCGGGGAGGTAAGCTCGAAGAAGAAGAAGAAGAAGAAAGGAGTGAGGCAAGTGGGTGGCGGCGGGGTTCGAAATAGGAGAAAGAGGAGTGCGGGTGGGGGGGTTCGAAGAACGAAAGGGTGGGGTTGTTGGTGGATAAAGGTGGTGGGGTGGTGGGGTGTGAGGAAGATGAAACCTTATTGGTTGGAAAGAAAAGAAGGGGCCTATTTTTTATTTTTTATTTTTTTTTTTACTTTTGCACTCGCTTTTTATTATTTTATTTGCCACATCAGCTTTTTGAGTAGATTTTAATTCACTTGAAATGAGATTAGGAAGGTAAATAATTATTTGTAAAGTTAAAATACTAAAGTAAGTTTAGCGAACAAGTTTAGAGGGAGTTTTATGTATTTTCTCTACAAAAAAATCTTCACATGGTTAGCCATTAGAGAACCAAGGAGGGTCCTATAGACAATTTAATAATGTAAAGTTAAAAATGGTGGAAAACGATTGAAAGATAATTCGTTAGGACGCCAATGACATGTGTTTCATATTTGGAAATTCAAAAATCCTCCAGATAATCAGTGGCGAAATTAAAATTTTATTTTTAAAAAATATAAACTATAGCAATGATTTTAAATATTAATAAATTTAATAAAATAAATATATTATTTTAGTAAAAGTTACTAAGTTTGTTTGAATTAGTATTCGAACTTTTAACTCGATCAACCCATAATGTTCTTGGAAGATCATACGAAAAGGTCAAAGTAATGGAAATAGATCTTGGATTTTAAGGACCTGTTCGGCCATGAATTTTCCTGTTTTTTAAAAATAAAATAAAAAATAGTATCTGATCATGAAAATTCCAAACACAATTTGAAGTTATGTTTGAAATTTATAAAGCACACCCAATTTTTTTTTAAAAATAAAGTGAAAATTATTTATTAGTAGTATGTAATGGCTTATATATGAAATTTAATTTATGATATTATGTGATTATCTGTTTGAGATAATACTCTTTTAAATTAAATTTGATGTAAAACATTATGCGACTAGCTGACTATCTATTTGAGATGTTACTCTTAAATTTTATTGTAAAACAAAATAAAGTAATCAATTTGGTGAAAATTTTAAGTGCTAACAGAAACTTTAAATCAAAATCTAGGGACCATAGTTGTGATTTATTCACTTTTTGAAAAATTGTGGCCATAAATTGGACTGAACCATATATTCATGGGGACTTTAAATGCATCAGCAGAAGGGTCATCTGACACTTTTGTCCCTAGTTTGTATTGTTAATTTTTACTTCATGGAGAAAAAAAAAATCGTAGAGATAGATTTATATTTTCATATCATGATATCTCAAAAGTTTTGGCCATGTTTTGTGTCTTTAAAAAAACTCATCCCCAGTAGACGTTAGTTCCATTTCTAGGAGAAATCAAAGAAACAATCAGCATATTTAAAGTAAATTGTTATGGAAACTCAACTTGTCAAATCCATAGACAATGGAGATGAAAGTAATACTAAAAAGCTTCACATAGTTATGTTTCCATGGCTAGCTTTTGGTCATATTATTCCATTTCTTGAACTTTCCAAATTCATAGCTCGAAAGGGTCATAAAATTTCTTTTATTTCGACTCCAAGAAATATTGATCGTCTCCCAAAAATTCCTTCTGAATTTTCTAATTCCATAACTTTTGTAAAAATTCCACTTCCTAAAATTGATGGCTTACCAAAAGATGCTGAGGCCACTATTGATATTATAACAAGTGAAGAAATGACTTATCTCAAGAAAGCAATGGATGGTATGGAAAAAGATGTGACTAATTTCTTAGAGAAAAATTGTCCTGATTGGATTATTCAAGATTTTGCACAATATTGGTTGGCTCCAATTTCAGCCAAATTAGGGATATCAAGAATTTTCTATAGTATCTTCAATGCTTGGTTCATTTCCTTCCATGGTTCCTTTGAGAAAATGATCAACACTAACAATTGTACTTCACCACCAAAGTTGGAAGATTTTTTGGTTCCACCAAAATGGATCCCATTTGAGACAAAGGCGGCGTATCGCCTCCACGAGGCGCGGTGGATGGTGGGGTCTAGCCAAAAGAATGTTTCTGGAGTTTCAGACGTGTATCGTTGTGGTGTCACGATTAGAGGGTCGGATGCAATTATTGTTCGTCATTGTCATGAGTTCGAAGGTCAGTGGTTGAAGTTGCTGGAGGATCTACATCATATTCCCGTGCTTCCTACGGGGCTAATGCCACCGTTAGTGGAAAGTAGTAGCAATGAAAAAAATGAATCATGGATATCAATTAAAGAATGGTTAGATGAGAAACCGAAAGGCTCAATTGTTTATGTAGCACTAGGAAGTGAAGTGATGGTTGGTCCAAGTGAAATTAATGAGTTAGCTCATGGGCTGGAGTTATCAGGATCACCGTTCTTTTGGGTCTTGAGGAAGCCATTAGGGGTGGAAAATATCGACCCAATTGTGCTACCCGATGGTTTTGAGGAAAGAACTAAAGGTCAAGGCATAGTATGGAAGAGTTGGGCGCCTCAGATGAAGATACTGAGTCATAAATCAGTTGGCGGATTCTTGACTCACTGTGGATGGAGCTCCACTGTAGAAGGGCTTATGTTTGGTCATCCATTGATTATGTTACCTTTTTTGGTTGATCAAGGACTTAACGCTAGAATCCTAGAGGACAAAGGGGTCGGTGTGGAAGTACCACGAAACGAAGAGAACGGGTCCTACACGAGCAACTCGGTGGCCAACTCGGTGAAGTTAGTAATGGTGGGAAATGATGGAAAGCTAATTCGAGAGAAAGCAAAAGAAATGAGAGCCATATTTGGTAACAAAGAGCTTCATGATAGGTATATAGAAAATCTAATTAAGTTCTTGGAAAATCATAGGAATGTAAAGAATTAATGGATGCGGATCTATTTATATCTTAATGTGTGAAAACATTCCCACCCTTTCCTTTTCTTTTCTTTTTTCATTTATTGTTAGTTTGGATGCTAATTGTGATGTTATGTTTAGTTTTTTTAAAAATAAATATGTACTTTCTTTTCATTATCTTGGGTTTACTAAGCAATGTGATTGTGGCATTCAATTTTTTGTTTAATCTTACAAGTGAAAACACCACATCCGAAGTTGGGGCACGTATAGAGAGATTGTTATTAATTATTCCCTCAGTACAAATTAAATGTATTATTAAGATTTTTTTTATAATTTAAAATAAGTGAATTGTTGAAAGTTCAAGAGAATTATTGAAATTTTTTTTTTTTTTCATACTTGTTATCCATTTAACAAGATTCTTAACTACAATACATTTTCTAAGAGAATAATTTTGAAAATAATCAGAAGCACCATAGTAGAAAGTAGCATTTCAATTTATTTTCTTAAATACTTTTCTTAAGGAATGTGTCATACTCCAATAATTTAATTAATATGAACTAGAGAGGCTCAGAGTCATTGATAGTGTAAGAAATTAATATTATATTATTCATGTTTTAAATGTTTAGTTGTGAACCTTCGAGAGGGTGTTAAAGTAATACTAAAAAGCTTCACATCGTTATGTTTTCAAAGCTCTTTTGGTCATATTATCCCATTTCTTGAACTTTCCAAATTTACCGCTTAAAAGGGTCATATAATTTATTTTATTTTCAACTTTAAGAAATATTGATTGTTTCCTAAAAGATTTTCTCAATTTTTAAATTTCATAATTTTTGTAAAAAGTTCACTTCTCTTTATTGATGTTTTGCCAAAAGATGCAAAGGCCATATAGCCAACTCAATAAAATTAATAATGGTGGGAAATGATGGAAAGAGATATGTTCCATATTTGGGAACAAAAATATTTTAACGATTAGTGTTGGGTCCAGTAAGAATAAAAAGAAAATAGAGAAAGATGAATAGAGGAAACATAAAGTATTTTCATATGCTTTGATAAAAAGCCATTAAAAAAAAATTATGAATTACATGGGATTTTCCTAGAGATTAGTACGAAAATCCGTAGGAAACTTATTTTCCTGCAAATTTTCATACTAATCCCCAAGAAAATCCTCATGTAATTCACACTTTTCTTGTAGTGAACATTTCTATTTTATTGGCGGTTGAAAAAAAAATCAATTATTCAAATAAATAAATACTTCTACCTTTTGTTAAAAGGATTGGAAAAAGGAATCCCGAGCGCCGTTGTCATTCTGTTCTGGAAAGTTACAAATTTTCAAAAATAGTACTTCGATGGCTATAAATATATTTGTTTCAGATTATGACATGACCAAGCTACCCAAACATATAATGATCAAAATATTGGGACTATATTTGTGATACACGTACGATTATATTAACTATGATACAACTACCATTATTATTTTTTCTAACATGTCAAAAGAGTAATAATATATTTTGTTTACACAATTTTATAATGTGATCTCAACACTCTTTGTAATATAGATGTTCATCATAGCAAAGCTTATTAGCAAAAAATGAAAAAATAAAAAATTGTACGTGTACGTAATACTAAAAAGCTTCACATAGTTATATAGTTTCATTGTCACGAGTTTGAAGGTCAGAGCTTGAAGTATGGGGTTGAGGCCACCTGTAGTGGAAAGCAGTATCGATGAAAAAAATGAATCTTGGATATCGATCAAAGAGTGGTTAGATGAGGAACCAAAAGGTTCAATGGTTTATATAGCGCTAGTGAGTGAAGTGATGGTTGGTTTGAATGAAATCAACGAGTTGGCTCGTGGGTTGGAGTTATCAGGAAATCGTAAGCCATTGGAGTCGAGAAATATTGACTGGATTGTGCTACCAGATGATTTCGACAAAAAAACTAAAGGTCAAGGCATAGTATGGAAGAGTTGGGCGCCTCAACTATAGATATTGAATCGTGATTCAATTGGCGGGTTCTTGACTTTTTGTAACTTGAGCTCATGAATTACATTGTAGAAAGGTTGATCTCTAGGGACCAAATTTGTGATTTACACTAGAAAAGTCGTGGCCCAATATGGATGGGCTTTGATTGGATTGAATTGAAACTTTGGCCCTTAAGAGATAAATTGGACTGGCCATATATATTCCCATGGGCTTAAATGCATCAAAAGAAGCACTATTAATGTAGGGGAACTTACATAAATCTGACTACTCAAGGAGCTAATTACTTAGATACACTCTAGCTTGCAATATTACGTGTATCTTACCAGATTATGGTGTCTCCAGATACATGTATATCAGATACATGGGGTCAAATTTAGGTGTAATTTGTTCTAGATACATTGTATTCAAGTGGATTCGCATGTATCTGTGATACATTTTAATATATTTGATCGTTGTCATTCTCTGTTTAGTTGTGAAACACACTGGCTTATATTGCAAGGACGAATATGTCATTTGCCTTGTCCATGAAACAAATATCATAGGAAAAATCATTTTGGCCAAAATGGTAAAATAACATATTTCACATTATGTTATTTACCTTTTTAAACATTTTTACCCTTTTAACTTTAATACCTTTTAATTAAAAAATGGAAAAGGATCAATTTATTTTAAAATAAAAAGGATATTATAGATTTTTTAAATTTCTGACCAAATTTTCTGGTCATTTAGCATTACCCTAGTATATCATATGTTTATTTCCAGAATCTTAAATTAATGAAAAGTGAGAAGTTTAAGTTGCCAAGAACCCCACGTTCCTCACGCATAACAAAGGTTTGTCTATTTTCGAAAACATAAATTCATAAAAAGTCAAAACTCCCTACCAAATTGTTTTCAAACATATCCCATTTGTAAATTGATTCACACTTCAAAATTTTGTACTACTTGTTAACATAGTTTCTTTTTAATAACCGAGGTATCTGAGTGAGTTTGCATTCATCTCGATCAATTTTACAAGGTACTGTTATCTTCTACTCGCACAAGTACTACTAGGTAACTTTGTACGTCCATCAAAGCTTGAACAAGTGAGAAAAAATTACCTAGGATTTTTGCCTTCATTGATATTTAAATTTGAAATCTCATGACTCTTAACCTACTTCATTAACGACTAGATAAAAAAAATTCAGCTACTACACTAAAAGGCCTGCATGATTTTGTTAATTAAGTTAACTAGTGCATCACCATAATATATAGAGAGTAGAAATTTCATCTAAAGCACCATATAGATGTGTAAAGAAAGATTGCATCACATTTTCAACTAATCTTCAAAAATAAGTATTATATACTAATATTTTACTGGTGCCTTATTATATTATTACCATTAAATCTATTTGTGCAAACCCTAACCAACCCAAAAACATAGTTTTTATCATCAGCTTTCATCATATGTTATTTTATTTATTTATTGAAAAAAGAGATTTTTAGTATATGATGTAGCTTTCATGTGGATATACTTTGGTGTCCCACTTTGAAATTGGACTACCAAATTCAACTAGGAACTTGTGCTATAGTTGAGGATGTCATGCCACTAAAAGTGTTAAAATATTAAATATACTATATAGTAAAGTAATATATGAAGTGGAGCCCTTAAAGAGGCAAATGTTGGCTTAAGCAGTTGATCAGTCAAAAGGGAAAAAAAGATGGAGGTCGATTTAGAATTTGAAATTTATTAGATTTTTAAGAAAATATCAAATTAATTTATGATATGATAATAATTAAATTTATGATTTAATATTATGAACATATAACTATTTAAGTCTTAGTGTATATAGAGAGTTTATAAAACAAATTTATCGGGTTCTCGTGAATTCATATGATTGAATGGGTTGATAAAAATTTTGGTCTTTCAATTATTTGATAAATCCGACTTTAGTCTTTTTCTTATTTTTATTTTTTCATTTGGTACGTGATACTCGCATTAGAATTTGACTAAATTGAATTCATGCATTGCAGAGTTCATATTAAGGAATGTTTAACTCTTATATGAAATTTTTTGGTGCAAACTAAAATTGAAAGGGAAGAAACTACATCAAAGAACGATAATACTTTTGAATATTTTAAAATATTAACTTTGGTATGCTAATTAAGTATATCTTCTTATTTATTTTATTTTATTATAACAGAAAAAAGAGCTAAAACGGTAGTTAAAATGAGATGGAGTAAGAATATATTAATGTATTAGCATTGAAATTAGTTAACGATCTTATCTAAACTTTTGACTTTGAACTAGGAGTTATATATATAGTATTGTTGAGAAGAATTCAGTTAAACGCACTTCTCTAACTGAAGTGACATTGGTGAGGTTGGTGGAGTTGGAATAATATTAATAAATATTAAATAAAAATGAATTAAGTAGAAATATTTATTAATTTATTTTTATAAAAGAATGTAGAGTAGCAAGTTTAGTTCACCAACTAAACGATAAAATCTAATTTCATCCATTAGTTTTTTTTTTGTTTTTATTGGGGACTTGAGATTATATTATATTTTGTGATCCTTGATACTGTTTACGGTACATAACTAACTCATTAACTATGATCAAAGTCGTAAATAGAACGTAAAATTATATATATACTGATAATATAATTATTTTTATTCATAACAAAGATTCTAGAGGATTCAATTATAGCAAAATCAGGAATAAAGAGTTTTAATTCATATTGTCTCATCGTGTAAATAACTGGTTATACTTCTAAACTAAAGGCTATGGAAGGTAATATATGTTTAGAACTAGTGATGCAAATAATGAGGTGTATGTTGGAATGCGACTAACTAATTAACATATATTAATTGCTATTCAAGTTTTCAAATTGTTATATTAACATAGACTAATTGCTATTCAAGTTTTCAAATTGTTATATTAGGTTGAGAAGTGGGAGCTGCTCGAATACTAATTAAGTATAATAACAGAGCCAAAAAAATTTCACTAAAGGGGTCAAAGTATGAATAAGTAAATATATAAATTAGCTGAATGGG
This sequence comes from Solanum raphanifolium, assembly GCA_036250405.1. Taxonomy (NCBI): domain Eukaryota; kingdom Viridiplantae; phylum Streptophyta; class Magnoliopsida; order Solanales; family Solanaceae; genus Solanum; species Solanum raphanifolium. The sequence goes on from JAJOOE010004014.1 coordinate 26,736, forward strand.
TTCAATACTTATTATATATAGATAAACATAACCATATATAAATAGTATAATTTTCCACTGAAGAAGGTTTGAATGATCCCTTTAAGACTAAGATGGTTTCGACCCTAGTTCAGCACCGTTCCCCTCCAACCCTAAGGTTACTGACTTAAGCTATCAAGAGAGAAAAAAAGATGAAAACTTGAAATAGTAATAAAAGATTTTGGTATATCAAGTTTAATACAAATAATTGCATTTTATAACAAGTCAAATTATTAATCTAAGAATAAAAATAAATTATATTATTAAAGCACATAACATAAACTTCCAAAATTTTAATGAGGAGCCAAAGCATAAGGGTCTTAATCAACATAAGGAATCAAAAACAAAAGAGAGATCATAATTAGCGGGGAAAAATATAATATTCAACATCAATTTCATAATTCCCAATTTTTTCATGCTGATTTATTACTATAATATTATTAATTAATAAAAATTAAAGTTCTTTTGGCAAACATCCTTTTCATATACAAAACTAAGAAAAAAATTTTTACTCACATAGCGTTTTTCAAGTGTTATACAATTTCAATAATTTTTAGTAAGAAAAAGACTAGCTCAAATGAATAGTCCAACATCAAAAAATTTCTTAAATGAATATTTCTTCTTGGGTATTAATTGAAAGGCGGATGATAATATCATTATCTTAAATTTTATGTTGAATCAAATAACGTACTTTACAAAAAATGGCGTGGAGGAAATATTTGTAGTTAGAGTTACTGTCATAAATTTATCATAATTATCAAATTATTTAAATAAACAATTCCTCAATTTTATTTTCACAATTCACTCAACATATCCAATTATTATTATTATAATATAAAGTTTTTTTTTTCTTTTTGTAGATTTTCCAAGTAAAGGTTCGAATCTAATTTATAAAGGAAGCAAATGAACAATAACCAACTATGCATGCGGGAATTATGCGTCATTATCATTGATTAATACTTAATGCACATGTTTTAAAGTTTAATTTATACAAAAAAATGAAACAAAATCATGATTTTTAATTAGAAAACACTCAATTGTTTAATTTGTCACTTGCTTGTGCAAAATGCCTAAAAATTTGACATAACATGGTGTGGTCTATCAGTCAATAAAATGAGTGACGTTACTAAATATCAATCAAATTTTCAGTGAGAAGTCCATCAAAAATAGTTTTGACGAGTGCTTTTCTAACTATTTTGTAGTAGCAGTATGAAAATTTTAAAGATAAAAGTTCAAATTAAGTTATAATAGTGACCCAAAAAAAAAAGTCACAAGATCTCTTAATTTTATCTACTTAAGTTTTAGTGACAGAATTATTCCATATTTCTATTGTTGAAAAGTAGCAGATATCAATCTGATAAAATAGTCTAAGTGTACGCAAATTGGTTAAGACACCATAATTACCAACAAAAAAAAACACCAAATATCATTATTTGAGAAACACATTAAGAAAATAAGAGAATTTTAATTATTATTTATTCTTAAATATAAATCTTACCTCTTAAAAAATAATGAGAATATATACTAGTGGCATATTTTTTATTTATAAATTAACTTCAAAATTTTCTTTGCACAAGGGACTTCTAATTCTAGCTTCATTTCCCCATCACATGGGATTTTATTTCAACAAAATCTAGATGATATTTACAATTTGGATTATAATTACTAAATTATACATGTACTTTTGTTTTCTTTTGACTTAATCCAAATAAAAGGTAGACTAGAAAAATTAAAATCAACGTCCACTTGCTATTTTTATTGAAGATGAAATTTAAAAGATTATTATTAGCATGTAGTAGATTGGTCCAATCTGCAATAGGTCAAATTAAAAAAATTAATTAATAGAATAGTCATAACAATTTTGCTTTACTGCGCTTGAGGTGGTGATAACTTTTATATATTTGATTAATTATTTAAAAAAATTAAGAATATAGTGTTCAAAATAAAATAATACAAATAAAGGTTGACTTCTTTGAATTTATTTCAAGAGTCCAAACAAAAGTATATTCAAAATTAGGGTCTTAATTACCAAATAAGTACGTAGTCAAGAACCTCCTAATTGATTATGACTGTATCATTGAGTCAATTCCTTTAATGATTGATATTTAGATAAATACTAAATAGATTTAAGTTATATATACTACTAATATTATAAAAAAAAATATTGTGTAACATATTTAAATTCAGATTCTTTCATCGGTTAAATATAGTGTATATATAAGGTCAATATAAAAATAAAGTTAGAGCATAGGTAAGCGGGTTCAGTAGAACCTAGTCATTTTAGTTCAAATTCTGAAATATTCAATTAATATATAAATTATAAATTTAAAACTGAGTAACTCAAATGGATTTAAAATCTCATTTTTTTACTCCACCTCCGCACCACTGATAAATAAGTTAGCATTTTTATTAGATTATCAATTGTATAACATTTATCAAGATATTTATCTGAAATTACATAATAAGTGATCTGATTAGATAAATACTCTTACATCGTTAATTAACATGCAGGCAATACCAAAAATATCTAATTATAATGGTTAAACATGATTAGGTAACTATTAGTACTTAATTAACTTCCCTCCTTCCTTCACTTGTGTGATTGGATATGTGAAAAATGATTTATGGTTAGTAACTTTAAATGGGATCTTAGCTTGGAAGAGATTATTAATTAATTAATAGCTCATAATTTGGTTGGTTTTATGAGTACTAACTACCAGAATGAATTGATTATAAATCATCATTCTTTATTAAAGTGCTTATAAATTATGCGTCGTAGGAAAAACTAACTTATTGTACGTACAATACAATTAAAACATATATATTAATTCAACGAATAACAAATTAAATGTCATTTTTCAAAAAAATTATTAATGGTGGCCAAATATTCAAGACCATCCCTTTTAGTGTCCTTTTCTGCAATTTTTGGTGCTTGGAAGAGTCGAGATGGGTGCACAAGCTAGTCTGGATGCCACGTATAAGTTCACAAATGTTAATTATTTTATCTTCACTGGATAAATGCAATGTACTATAAGATATTTACATGGCTCAAATTTCCATTACACCACAAATTTTGAATATAATTAAGCCCTTTTAAATATTATGTATAAACATAAGAAGTTTCATGTAATTAACTTTAAAACATATCACATGTAATTTCTCATGATCATGAATGTGGTCTTAATTAATCCTACTTATTAGCTAAATGCATTGTATAACAAGATATTCATTGTTCTAGAAATTCTATTAAGAAGCTAAAAAAAACTTTTTTTTCATCTTAATTAATCCCATTCATGAACCAATAATTTGTTCATTATTTTTATTAAAAATAAAAATTGATTGTTTTTCTTGTGCCAAGGGTCTATTGGAAACATTTCTACCTCTAAGTTAGTATGTGCATTCGTAATTCTTCATACTCTACTATATGAAATTACACAAAGTATGTTATTATCGTTGTTTTTGTTTTTTACTTGAAAATTAGCATTCCAAAAAATGAAAATTAAAGGAGACAAGATCTCTTTCATTTTCCAATGATGTTGTCCCAACATACCTATGAAGATCCAAAAATGTTGACTATTTTGGACATGCCTTGAGATTTGTTTTCAAACTTTTGAAACCTAATTTCAAAATTATAAGACAATATAGAACTTGTTGATATTATTAGTATAGTTTAATATAAATTACTATTTAATATATGTTTGCAAGCTAAGTTATCAAGTGTTACTTATTATTAGGGGCGTATATGCAAAATAATTTATGTATTTAAGTTCGAGTCTAGTAACATTCACTCACGCTTTATATATGTATTTAGAATTTATTGAATAAAATATAAATTAAATTCTAAACAAGTGAATCAAGTTATTAGTGGACTAATTAATGGTATTCTGAATTTATAAAGTTAAATATTTGAATCGACCTCTATTTGTTAAAATAATTATATGTTATTTAACTTGATAACAATAAAAAATACTTAATTGCAGTCTGTGTTTATATCAAATCAATAAATATATGAAATAAATTTCTACACAAACTTTCAAATGCATTTTTAAACTATTAAATCACTTAACTATAGTAAAATTACACGAATTGGTATAACCACTCAATATGGACAAGTATTATCTTCAATTGATACTTATTTATCAGAAAATTATGTTATCTATCTATGTATATATACTAAATGTTTAATCTCTTTAACTTTCTTCGTGTACTTATTTTTTATATTTTAATTTTTATAGTGAAAATTTTGATTCCGGCAATGATAATATAATACTACACCATAAAAAAATATTATGTACCTAAAATACCCTCCAAATCCTCTAAAATTTACATGAAAGTTAGTTGGGTTCGTTATTTGATCTTTTCCCCGACAATACACATAGCGTTAGTTGCGCCAAAAATCAAGAATGTCCAACTTCAACGGCTGAGATCTCATCAAGGAAAAAACAAATCATAAATGTCTAAATCGAACGGCTAGGATATCAACCAAATAAAATAAAATAATTATATATTTAAGGGTTTGTTTGGTATGAAAGAAAATGTTTTTTTCTGAAAAATATGTGGTTTACTTACTTATTATCTAGTGTTGGTAAGTAAATAAAAAAAAATATTATCTCAATTTTTTTTCATGTAATATAACAAAACATGAGGTTCGGGGGTAGTCGGAGATCGAGATGGTCAAGATGTGGGGGTTGGAGATGTTGGATGGGTTAGGACAAGATAATCAATTTTGAATGATACTTTTAAAACTTTATTTGCATACTCGCGTCAGAGGTAATCATTTTCCTTATCCCTAAGAAACTTATATTCTAAAATATTTTGATCAAACAAACATGAAAAAAAAATATCACTAAGTCGAGGGTCGATGAGAAAATGTCTCTCTATATTTCAAGATGAAATATCCTCATATTTCGTTTGTAGAATTACACAGAAAAAACAAAAGAAGCAAGAAACAAGAACGACGGAACAAAAAATAAACTTTACGACAACTTTTTCGTAGACTCAAAAGATATAATACCATTTGAAAATCCGACGACCTTTAGTATTATACTCTACCCCAAATCAACAGAATCACAATAGCTATTGAATATTCTACTAATACATTAAATATGTTATTATTATTATTAATTATATTAAAACATAAGAAAAATGAAAAACATTTTATTTCCTTCGTACCAAACACACCTTATATTATAATATTATAATTCCATTTAGCATATAAATGTAAGTAAACCACACATAATAATATTCCAAGTACTACATAGCCGGTTTTCTCTCTATTGCCTCTCTACAACATTTGAGGTTCAAAGAAAAAAGAATCACAACTTCTCTAAGATATACCATTTTTCTCTTTTTTCTTCTTCTTTCTTCTTTGAGGGAGAAGAATTATTATTAATCATGATTGAACCTCAAATGTAAACCTTCATAGAATATATTCTAATTCTTCTAAATTCCTTTTCAATTTCCAAACCAAAATTCTTGAAATTTTAGAAGAAGCTTCTTAGATTCATTTCATTTGTGTTTCACACAACAAAAACATCTCCAAATATACCATGGAAGGTTCCTTTCTTTCCCTTTTTTTCTTTTATGAGTATTTGTAATAAACCCCTTTTAATTTTTTTGAACATTTTTTTTTACATATAAACAAAAACAGAGGTGGATTCAGAATTTAAACGTGATTGATTTATATGATGTCTTTTCATACTTTCTGCATTCAGTTCTAGATATTTCTGCACCTTCTATAACAACATATACAAATTCCCTCCGTCCTTTTACTAAAAATAGAACGAAATGATCTTTTATTTTGTATAGAACCGTTTTGAGCAAACAAAGAAGCACTTTGATAAACATATTTGATTTTAGATATATAATTGCGTGAATAATTAAACTCATTTTATACTTATAATTATGAATTCCAAACTTAATATTTATTAAAATTTTAGTATGTATTTTTTATTTTTTATTTTGTAGGTGAAAGTGTTGTACAAATTCCAAAAAATGGAGGGAAAGAAGAAATAAAAACCCAAGAAGTAGAAAAGGAACAAGAAGAAGTAGAAATTACAATTTCATCAGGTGAAAAAAATGAGAAAAAAGATAACGACCAGTTATCTCCAAGGGCAGTTTTGGAAATTCACATATCAGGTACATCGGATTCCGATAACAGCAGTATAAGCAGCGGCGAAAGAAGCCGGAGCTTCGGTTCATCTCCGTCTCCCGTCGGCGAAAAACCGGCCGTATCCGACGGATCCGGCGGCGGCGGCGGCGGTGGAGAAGAAACAGGACAAGGGTTGAGATTTAAGAATTTGTTCGATCAGATGAAGAGAAAATCGATTCGGAGATTATCGGCGATTCCATTATTAATTGGATATGAAAATTTACTAGCGAAGAAGAATATAAAGAGGAAATTACTGTCGAGAATTCGAAGTGCTGAAGAAGAAACAATTGACTGCCATGATTTTGTTGTTCCGAAGCCATCATGGAGGAATTTTAGCCTCGATGAACTTGCTCAAGCTACTGATAATTTCTCGCCAGGTATTCGATATTTATATTGAAGTTCGATATATTTTTTTTTTTCTATTTGATACTCGATATGTTATTGTTGTTATAATTTTTGCTTTGGGAATTGGGGGTAATAATTTGAATTATATGAATTTGTGACACTTAATAATGGTGTTGTCCGAGTCATCTTGTGTGCCGTTTAACTATTTTGTAGGATGTTTGATGTTAATTTTTCTATTTTATTTTGTGGTTTAAGTTTGATTGAATGTGAAGTTATAAAAAATTAGTAATATTTTTTGAATTTTTTTGTGTTAAGAGTAAATATATGTAAAGTATTGATATGTTTTTTTATCTGGTGAGATTTTGAATATGTTATGTTTAATATTGAAGTGAAAATATTTAATATAGGAATCAATATATTATACGTAATCTTAAATTTGCCGTGGGTAATATTTAAGAGAAAGTGATATAATTTCTTTGAGGGGAATTTTGGTGTTATTGATAAAGTTATTTTTATGTGAGTAAGAGATTATGAATGCAAGTTGTAAAAACAGTCTCTCACAGAAATATAAGATAAGATTATGTACAATAAATTGATTTGAATTTATTTCTCAAACCTCATATATAATAAAAATTTAGTGCATTAAACTGTCCCTTTTAAACAGATAAGAGTATAAGTGAGACACGTAAATTGAAGCAGAATAAGTAAGTATTTTTTTAATAGGTTTTTTCTAGTTTATTGATAGGTAGATCACACTTTGGTGTTATTATAATTTTTTATTAATATACTTTTTATGGGTGGTTTTCAGAATTTATCTTTGCTCAAAGGTATAGGTGCCTTTCTTTGTAAAATTGCTATGTTCCCCATTTGTTCTTGGGATGCTAAAACATATGGGAGCAATAAAATGTGGACCTTTTTATACTTTTGATGAAAAAAGAAAGAAATTAGTACATTGTTTTATTGGTAAAATTTTACTCTCTTAGTTATTGAAACAAGAAATTTGCACATTTATTTTAGTTATTTTTTTCATATACTCTTTCTTGTTTAAGAAACATAGACAATTTTTCATTTGAAATTTGAAAGAGAATAAAGTATATTTTGGGAAAGACTTTAATAATGTTGAGTTCAGCCGAGTGTCTATTGAAAACAACATTTTTACTTCAGACAAAAATTAAATCTACGTATATCTTATTATCTTCAAAGACTTTACTTATAAAATTGTGTTGTACGTGGCAAATGCTAATTAAGTGAAATGAAATTCATTTGCAAGAAATTTAAATTTAAATTATTGTAGGGTTACTAAAAATCCAAAAAGTTCATTGCTTTTTATAACATGGGACAGTTGGATTAGGGTTATGACCATTAATTTCTTGACAAAGACAATACTTTATTACTACTCCACCCAAACTTTTGAATTCATTAAAATCCTTATCCTTCTAATAAACCATAGAATTTCCAATTATAATTACATGTAGTATATACATAGTATTTAGTAACTCAATATTATTAATAAAATGAACTTAGCTTGCAAGTTTAGGAGAAATACAATGAATTGTTTTATTACTCCTTTTCTTTAATAGTACATTAAAAAGAAAATTTTACATTATCTGGGCTTATTTGTTATCCTTGAATCGAGACTCAAGAGTCTATCAGAAACAGTTTTTCTATTATTAAGATAGAGATTAAGTCTGTGTATATTCTATCGCTCTCAGACACCACTTTGTGGAAATATACTGATTATGTTGCTATTAATGACTTATTTATCACATCCCATAATTTATATGTATTGTTCATTTTGATCATATCTCAAAATTTGTCTCTTCATTTATGTTCCATCAAATTCACAAACAGGTGAACCATGTGAAGTTGTGCCTAATTTTATATAGTACTTCATTTTCCTATTGAAGGGTTCGCTTTAACATGTCATGTTTTACCTTTTTTTCGAAACCTTATCAGCTTAGAAGCATGTCAGTCTTTTCTTTTTAAATCCAATTTCATCGTTCCACTTTCCGTCATAGGTATCACATGTAAGAACTTACCGTGAGTCCTTTATCTTTACCCGTCTTCATCATCTTACTCTCCACTTTCTCAAGTTCACAATCTTGTTAATACATAATATTTTGTGCATCGAACTGACCTTTTAAGCAGGAGCCTAGATAGGCATGGGACATATGCAGAGTACTTTTTTGTGCATATTAAGGCCGCATGCTATTGTCTTTGTTAAATAAAAAAGTTCACATTTAAGTATAGTTTTAAAATGTTGGGTTCTTGTGGAATTCAACTACCCCACATTCTCATTCACTAGTCAAAGAAGCCTAGTACTTGATCTTGAGACTTTTCTTTGGCCCAAGGCAGAAAAAGTAAACATGGACTGCTCAACATTTTTATTACAAAAGTGAAATTGATAGTGACTTGTGGGAACCACCACCAAAGGTCGAGGTGAGGTGATAAGAACGGTATAGTGTTTGAGGAGCTCTAAACATATAGTAATCTCTTCCAATAAGGTGAGTTTCAACGACAATAACATATTCAGTATAATCTCATGAGATGAGATCTGAGAAGCGTAGAGTCTACGTAGATTTTATCCCTACCTTATGAGAGTAGAAATATTGTTTCTGATAGACCCTCAACTTAAGAATTGAAGAGATAAGGAACGTTTTATCACCAGAATAAAAAATTTAAACACAAATTTAAATTAGTCACGACATAGTAGACATAAGGTGGGAAACCCCAAAAAGGACTAGTGGGGACCTGCGTATTTACACCATTTGACTACTAGCTTCACTTACCAACCCAAAAGATATATACTTAAAAGTCTTTTTTTATATTTTGAAACACCCCTTGTTATAATTTTAAACAAATTCTATAAAAACTTTAAAATGTAATATTGGTGGCAAATTAGTAATCTTTGTAAGAAAATGTAGAAATATGAATTCTTGAACCATGCCTAAGAGAGAGTGACAAGTGACAACTAACCATGAATCCAATTATTTTATCTATTATTGTCTATGGGCCTTGATGTTTCAATTTGTCCCATCAGAATTAAAATTTCTGCTTTAAGTAAGGCCAAGTTGATGTAACTGGAGCAGCTGCAGGTGTACTCATCTTGCACATGCCAGCAGCTTCTTGTCTTCCTTTTTTTGTCGATAAAGGTCGTGTTCGAGCCAACTTGTGTGTAGAATTACTATTTCGTCGAGTCACCACACACAAATATTGGATAACTCTACTTACCAAGGCTTACATAAATGGGAAAAAAAAGTTTACTTGGTATTTTTAAGTGCAGAAAGGTAGAAGGGCGAGCCAATTATCTATTAAGTTTCGAGTCACATGCCCTACCTCTCCGAAAATTCTCATTTTATAAAAAAATATCCTAGCTTTTTCTATGTTTGTTGGAGTTTGAACTTCTATGATTTTCACCACTTCATTGACCATTAGTCTGACCGCACCTATAAGGCCATTATCATTGACTCAAGACGAATAATACAGTAAAGAATGGTCCAATTGTCCAAGAATTAGGGGTCCAATTGTCCAAGAATCAGGGGCGGATCAAGAGTGTCATCTATGAGTTCACATGAACTCGGTAGGATTAAGAAATCCATTGATTATTTGATTATGAACGGAGTTACTATTGTATATTAAATTGACATTGTCAATAAAAAATCCACAAATTTCAAATCTTGAATTCGCCTTTGCCAAGAATCCCACGATTCTACATAAAACATGTTACTTTCAAGCTAATTTACTACTAAACTCTTATAATTATAGATTGCATAATCTGCAAGCAACTTCAAACAAAAGGTGCCAACATAAACTTCCTTTGTAGGTAATTTATGCTAATACTTTACTAATTTTATGTATTGAAAATGTGAGTAGATAACTTAATTGGCAAAGGAGGACATGCAGAAGTGTACAAAGGACATTTACAAGATGGTCAAGTTGTTGCAGTCAAGAAAATAACAAAGAAAGAAAAGAATGATGAGGATAGAGTTGGAGACTTCTTGTCTGAGTTAGGAATCATTGCTCATATCAACAACACTAATGCTGCTAAGTTAATTGGTTTTAGTGTTGATGGTGGTTTGCACCTTGTTCTTCAGTACTTGCACCATGGCAGCCTCGCTTCTGTACTACACGGTGCTGTATTTCTCTCTCACTTAATCTTGATCTTCTTGTATAATGCTTTGTTACTTGGACATGTATCATCTAATGAAGAGTTTAACGTTGATAGTATAAAAGAATTTTTACACTTATAAAGTCACTTAGAAGATAAGCATAGATAATTGCTCATAATAAGTGGTTAACATACTACAACTAGGGGTGGATTTAGGTGGAGACAATGGGGTTTAATTGAATCCGTTTTGTCGAAAATTACTTTGAGACTTATTAGGGAGTTTGTTAAGTCCTACAATGAGCACAACACTCGTGTTAAGTTACCATCGTTGAGTTTGGAACGTTGAATAGACTGTTAGTGATAAGTTGGAGGAAGGTGAGGATGATGTAGTCATCAATCCCCTTATGCCTTGGGCGACACACATGCTACAATGGTTAGGACTAAGGATAACGATCCTATGAAGGTGAATTTTTTTGATGAATATGTATAAACTGTTGAATCCTCTTGAAATAAGATGAGGCTTTTGTGTAGTGGCAAAAGTGGTCCAAAAATTGCAAAAGGTCATAAGGTTTAAATCGCATATGTCACATTTTGATGAATCCCTTCGTTAGTATTCATGTCTCGGTGGTCACTGACTAACTACAAAGTGTTTAAATACGATCTCCGTGAGTGTGTATAGAGTACATCATTTAGTAGAATATGAAATGTAATGTGATGAGTTGGGATTTTGATGTAGTTTTGACTGATAAAAGGAGAACTCAGCATTTCAGGTAGAGAAGAGTGCCTTGAATGGAAAATAAGATATAAAGTGGCGGTTGGCGTAGCTGAAGGATTACGTTATCTTCATTGTGATTGCCAAAGGCGCATAATCCATAGAGATATTACAGCCTCAAACATTCTTCTAACGGAAGATTATGAACCTCAGGTTTGAATTCAATCTTGTTTAGATTTCGAAACTTCACTTTCAATGAATAATTTCATGTCAGCTGCTTGAGATTTTCGAACGTTTTTGCTTTTGTTGTTTGTGTTGCTGCAGATATCTGATTTCGGACTAGCAAAGTGGCTGCCAGAAAAATGGGTTCATCATATTGTTTCTCCTATTGAAGGCACTTTCGGGTATGTAAAGTTTAGTTCGATTGCCTTTTTAGATGTGTTAGTTTGTTAAAATATGGCAAAAATGGTTCTCAGATATATGGCACCAGAGTACTTTATGCACGGGATTGTTCATGAGAAGACCGATGTTTTTGCCTTTGGTGTTCTGCTATTGGAGCTCATTACTGGTCGTCGTGCTGTTGATTCATCCAGACAGAGTCTTGTAATGTCGGTATGGCTTCAATGAACCCATTACTTTCGACTTGATCAATGTATACGTAAAATAAGATTACCTCATTCTGAATCCTGGACGTGCGTCTGGTTTGGCTGTCGTATTTTCCCTTTTGTTCTGCATTTTTGGATGAAATATTCATATCTGGTGTTATTTTTGCATAGGCAAAACCAATGCTGGAACAGAACAATGTCAAGGAATTAGCGGACCCTCGTCTAGGAGATGCCTATGATGTTGTTGAGATGAAACGAGCTATGTTTACAGCTTCTACATGCATTCACCACTTGCCAAACATGCGTCCTAACATGATACGGGTATGTCCTTATCTTCGCAAACTATCTCTATACTTACATTACGAGCATTTCTATTTTCCAAATTTTGATTTTAAAAAACTCAAACATGTTGATCAAAGGTGTTGGTTACAGAAAGGAGGTTACTATTCGCCTCCCCCTCCCCACTCCAAAGTACACTAATCTAACATTTTGTTATGAGCTAGCTGGACAAAGATGGATAACGACACCTTGGAAACTTAAATTGGGAAAGACCTAGCAGGGTAGGGCAAGGCAGGTCTAAGATAGCAAAATATGATAAACACGACAGGGTAGACCGAGTCAAAACTTTGCTTGGTTAAGACTTGCCTTACCCCGCCCTATTTACAACCCTAGTGTTAAAGTACAAAGACATTTCAAATGAAACCTAACTTATTGATTACATGAAGACTTGAACACCTTGCAATACTTGGTCATAGAGCTAGTGATCTAGATAACTTGTCCTTCCGCGAAAACAAGGATTTCAAACAAAACCTAACTTGAATTTGACTTCAAATACATCGATACAATTTGGTACACAATGATATTGAATAGTACAAAATGATCATTTTGCTCGAAAGTTTGTAAATTCTTGGATAATGCAGGCTGTTCAGCTATTGAAAGGCGAGAACTTACCAATAGACATGAAGCAGAAATCGACAGGAGGAAGAGCATTGATGCTGGATGCTTGTGATTTAGAAGATTACAGTAGCACAACTTATCTCAAGGATCTCAATCGTCATATGCAGCTCGTTATGGAGTAATGTTTTGATCTTGATATCATCGAGTCTCATCATCAATCGATGTTCTGCATCTGCTGCTCTTAGTTGTTCCTCTACTTGTTCTCTGTTTGTACATATATCTTGTAAAATCAAGAGTTCAATCCAGTATTATTCCACTAGCTGTTTTTTTCGGGTTGAAAGTTTTCGAGATGCTGTACATCTTAACAATGAGAAGCAGTATCAAAAACATCTGAGTTTGTCACACTGTGTCTCAATATTTGGATGTGAAAATGTTGCAGCACAAAATTGATGCAGTAAAAACCAAGTGATTGTGCTTCACTGAATCATAACATATGGGAAAAGGATTAAAACAGCTCATTTCAGATTCTCCACACTTAATAAGACGTCTCGGGTTTGAATCAAGCTTTTTTCCCTTTAAATAGGCTTTACTTTGCATGAATCAGAATTAACATCAAATAAGAAACTAAAAAACAAAAAGGAAAGAGCAAAACTAACTAATTTGTTTTCCTTTTCTATTTTTCACCCTTCAAGTTCTAAAATAAACAATAGAGGACCCTTTTCTTTTGGTATTTTAGATTGGTATCGAAAAAATGATACTTCATATATAAGATGCATTACTTTTACAAATTGATAAGATTTCTTCGTCCTCAAACAAAGTGTTTGAACTCTAGATATCAAAAAACTTGTTAGCAAGTCCTTTCTTTTAGCGAGGATCTTTAAGAAAACGAGTGTAATTCTATCCACTTCATCCCAACGCAAATCTTCTAATCAAGTGTTTAGACAAATTACATCCAAAATGACTCATGAGGAAGAGCAAACAGGTCTAGCTTCCTTCCTACTCTTTAACCTTTCAAAGAAGTCGAAATAGAAAAGAGGATAGACAATTCAATCCTCATTATAATAACTATAGAGAAAGATTAACAAAGAGGTAAGGGGAGCAACATCTTGTTCTCTTTGCAAAAATAGAATTTTTTTCATTTTATTCCTCCAATTTTTACTAATAACTCGTCTTCGCATCATTAACTAAAACAATGATCTCATTATTGCCTATTCTAACAAAACCACTCTTAACTATTGATCTTTAAGGCGTATTCTCAATATCCCTATATCTAAATGTATAACAATAGAGGCTAATTTGGTAATATGCCAAATTAACCACTTTCGATTCTTTTTACTTATTAATGAGTCTTACGCAATACAAATTCGAATTACTCGAGCCCAATGGGCCTATAATTGTCTATGGGCCTCCAAAAATAAAGACCACCACCACCAAAACTCAAAAAAAAATACAGTCCTCCATTAAAACACAAGAATTAGTGAAGCTCAAAGCATAGTCCCTGTTTGGCTGTCACTCCAAAAAAAATGGAAACAGACATACTGATTCAGCTAGTTATCCTTCTTTTCACTCTCGGAATTTTCTATACCATATATAATTTCCCCAAACAAGCCTTAACCCGACTCCGATCAAAAACCCGATCCACAAACCAAGCCAATTCCCATTTCATCAAAGGCGCCCAATTCCTCTCCCGTGCAAAATCCAATCGGAGCAAAAAATCCACCTCCTTCAACCTCGCTAAACTCGCCGCCGGCGAAGCTGATAAAGCCTTATCGATCGATCCTAAAGATCCAGCAGCTCATATTCTCAAAGCTTTATCTCTCGATCTAATCGGACACAAACTCGCCGCTTTAAAATCGTTGGATTCCGCCTTATCTCCGCCGGCGGTGAAGTCGTTGTCCGGCGGTGAAAGAGCCGATGCGCTGCTGAAACGGGCGGAGTTACTGGTGGCGTTGAACCGGAAGAGACGGGTTGATTCGGCTTTAATGGATCTATTGGAAGCTGTGAAATTGAATTGTTCGGATCGGGCTAAGGCCTTTTGTTTGTTGGGCCAATGTTATGAGATTAAGGGCTTGAAAATTGAGGCCCATAATGCTTTTGAAGAGGCTTTAAAGGTTGAACCTGATTTGGTTATGGCCCATAAGGGATTGGGCCGGTTAAGATAGTTAACCGGCCCAATTCCTCGTCTTGTATATTTTTTGTTTGTTTCAAATGAATTGCTTTTTTTTTGTGTGTAACTTTAATTTTCATACATTTCATAAGATTGTATGAGAGAAAAGATGGAATACAATTAAGAACTCTTATTATACTCTCAAATTGTCAAACAATAACTACATATCGTAATTTTATAAATGGAGTCTGAGAAGAATAGTATATAATGTATATACAAATTTTACCTCTACTTAAGGAGGTAGAATTTATTATTAGTCATAACTATTTTGATATTGTAGCAATAACAACAATTATGCGTTAATCTTAGTTAGAAACTAAAAATAAACATATAAACATGTTGTTATCGCCTATAAAGCTTTTATTTTCTTTGATTGTGCTCTATTTTTTGCTAGGTCTACAAAGATTATAAGAGACTGTCTTTTAAGACAGTTTGTTCATTATATGTAGTTTTAGGTGTATATCGACCTATTTTAACACCTTCATTCACTATGAGTTCATACTTATAGATCGATCCATCTGGAAGTCAATGCAGAACATGAAAAACTATCTCAAACGACATTTGTTCATTTTATCCTCGATATGTGCACTTTTACTTTTACCTTCATTCACTATGAGTTCATACTTATGGATCGATCCATCTGGAAGTCAATGCAGAACATGAAAAAACTATCTCAAACGACATTTGTTCATTTTATCCTCGATATGTGTACTTTCACTTTCTGTCGAACACAATCACATTTATTGTCATCTAATACTTATGACCGCATATCTATCTTAATATATGCATATCCATTACACTTATCATCGTATGAATATATTGGACTTTAGCGACCCAACAATCACACAAAAGAAACAAAGGGAAAAAGCTCATTTTGAAAAATTGGACAAAACTTTCTTGACCAATAGGTAACAAATATTGTCTCTATCTGTAATATTTTTTCAATATTATATTGTGTTTGTTTAATAACCATAGTGAGAAATGGGCCAAAGTATGGTTTCAAACTGACAAAACATCAAAAACCTTATATGATGTAACTAGTATATCTTCTAAAAAGGTCATCAACTTTTCTTTGATTGAGTTGATAACATCCATCACTTCCATGTTGAAAATTTCAGAATGCAATCTCAATAACATCTCAACTTGCTAGTTATTATACATAGAGATGACAAAATCAACCCATGAAATCATAACTCGACCAATCCGTCTAAATTATGATTAAGTATCACTACATTAAAAATAACCTTTAGCGATAATAAATATACACATTAATAAAGAGTGATAAAGCTTTTATCGGCATTAGTTAATTGTCATTGGATTCAGCGTCACTATAGACTTTAGGGACATTTACAAAAAGTTTTAAATGCCGCTAAAAATACATTTTTAGTGGCAATGAAGCTATTACAGTTAATTAATTGCCATTAAAAATCATTTTTGATGCAATGTATTGACTCATTCATTTATTAACTCAGCTCATTTTACCTATGTATTTTAACTCGTTAAAATTTGAATTGATATCTAGCCCAATTTAAATCATGAAAAATCTTGTCAAAACATTATAGGTGTCTTTTGTTGACTATTTGCCATTTCACTTCCATCTTTTGGTTAGGGTAAGGTCTACTGCAGCCTGTTTTAAAATGATTTTGAAAAAGAAAAAAAAAGCTATGAAATGACCTCCTTTTAAACTAAATAAAAAATTTAAGGAAGAAGATATTTAGATAAATTTATTGAAACACCTTTAGTTACATGATATTTCAGGTCGATGTTATTTAACAACTCTTTATTTAGTATTCATTCACTAATTTCTAGTTTGATTATGTAAATGACTGAAAATATATTGTAATCTTGTTACACTAATAAATGATTAAGACATAACACACCTGCAGCTTATCAGAGTCGTGATTCTAGATATGAAATTATGAAATCGAACATTCAGGTTAGTAAGTAGTCAAGTGTTGTGTGATTTCCTTTTTCTGCGTTGTTGTATTACTTTCTTATTATCTTACTCTTCAATTCTAGTATGACATGTTTCCTGATTCTAGTATGACATGTTTCCTTATTTGAATCGAGACTCTACCGTAAACACCTTCTCTATCTATCTCTAGTTACACAAGATAAAAATAGAACTGCATACACATAGAGTGTTTACCTAAAAACCTTCACCAGAGAAGTATAAGATTGCATGCAGACCAACCGTCTATCGCAGAGTATAAGATTGCATACAAACCAAACATCTATCGAAAACAATCTTTCTACCTTCATAGGACAAGGGTAAGAATGCATACACCCAAGAATCTACCTTCACAGGACAAAGGTAAGATTGCGTACACCCCAAGAATCTATCGTGAACCATCTTCATACATTTACATACACTCTACTACCCTCCCCAAACTTCACTCCAAAAATTAGGTTGGATTTGTAAATGCTACATCATTGAATGACAAAACAAATGAAGAACAAATAAAACAGGCAAATTGCAAAATGTAAAGAGTTTTATATCATTTTCTTTTTTTTTCTATGTCAATTTGACTAGCAAAACATCCATATGGTCCTTGGGAGCAACTCAAGAAAGCTTATGGAACCTAGAGGAAAAGAAAGCAAAATTTTTCCACAATGAGTGCTCCCTAAGTACCCTGTCAACATTGCATCTACTACTTTATAAAGTCTTAGAATTGAAGGCACTTTACAACATTGAACCTGTCGATACCGGATACCAGTTAAACGCTACACTAAAACGTTATCACGGGTCAGAGAGAAGAGGTCAGTACGAAAAACAATAGACGATCTAACACATTACCAAGAGTCGAGTTTCGCTAATCAGTAAAAAACTTGCTAGCCTAGCTATTGTATCATTTTGAGGTTGGTCAATAGGATTGGTGAGGCCAGATGAAGAAGTCAGCAGCCGAGGGCAGCAACGGCATTGCAGCTGCCATGGTGGTCGTAGCATTGGAAACATCGGGTACACTTGCATTGCCGGGGTGGAGGTACTGGAAGAAGTTGTGGTGATAGAAAGCAGGGGTGGTGTTATCGAATGGCACTCCACAGGGGATAGCAGAGACGGGTGGCATTGCCCCGAAATTGATGTTGTTGGTGCTGTTGCATTGAGTCAACTGCTGCTGCTGCTGGTTGTTGTTATTGCTCAATGATGATTTCTGCTCGGATTCAAGGGAGAGCTTCAAACGCTTAGCGGTTCCACCAACTGGGAGGGAGCTTTGCATGATGGCCTCGACATCATAACGATTCATCTCGAAGTTGGTCACTGCATTCACTCCCCTGAACTTTATGGCTGCTATGTCATACGCCTCCGCTGCTTCCTCCTCAGTAGCTGTTGACAATATAATACAGATTTCGATTAACATTAAGACACGCGTAATTCCAAATTCATTTATAGTTCTAATTCCAGTTTGAATATTAAGAACAATAATTTACCAAATGTTCCTAGGTAAAGATCCTTGTTTCCAGCAACTCGGCCAATTCTCGCTTGCCAACGGCCTTGTTGATGATGCCTGCAATGTTTTCATCAAAACGTTAAGTCACCGCCACTAACGACACAAGGAATTAAAGAATTATCCGTCTCACAGATATGCAACATTTTCTTAATCTCGACACATCCAACTTTTAGGTTCTTATCAAACCCGTTGCACTTCTGAAAAAACTTCACGTGTATCGTGTTGAAAATCACCATGAACCGAACCCGTCAAATGTGATCTTACATAATTTAGCACAGTATTACTAAGATCGGTATACGACACTGACAATAATTTAAGAAGGTATACCATCTATTTCATATTTACTTGGTCTACGTTGACTTGGCACAATCCTTAAAAAAAAAATCTTGAGCATTTTACTAAACTAGCCTTATATGTGCCAAGTAAAATGAAACAAAGGGAGTAATAACTTGAAACAAAATTGGTACCTTGTCACACCCCGGTAGATCGAAGCTCCTCGGGAGAAACCACTACTTTTCCTGAAAATATTTGAACAACATAATCCGATAAGAATAATTGATACACAAAAAAAAGACGAAAGCAATTACCATAAGAAATTAGAAAATAAATCAAGGCAAAACCTTCTTAGAGAGGCAATGAATTCTTGCTTAGTCATGTGTTTCATTTCCTCCAATTCTTTAGTATAATTAGTAACCTGAAAAAATAAAATCTAACCAAGTTTAGACACAAGTTGTTATTTTCATGGTCATGTCACTTTCCATGCAATAATTGAATATGCCCATAAACAACAACAGCAAAAATTTAATACAAGGTAATATATAAATAGTATATATTACAGGGAAGTTGGTGGTAGCTGTGGGACCCCAATACTTTAGAGCTGCCAAGTCATATGCCCTTGCTGCTTTATCTTCTTTGTCATATCCACCTATTCATCATTTTCGAAAAATTTCGAAATATAAAAATCTCAACTTTATGCTAAACTTTGTTAAACATGTAATTATAAGACTGGAAAAGAACTTACCTAAGTACACTGTAGATTGAATTATAGCAAGAAAGCGCGATCCCGCCATTTCATGAAAGAAAAAAAGGAGTTGAAGATTAGATTATATGAGCTGACGATATTTAGTCAAGATTCTAAACATAAAAAGTGTTTAAAGGGGAAAAGGGAAAAAAAAAGAGTATAAACAAAACAGAAAAGCCAATAGCATGCTTAAGCTTTTAACACATTTTGTAGACATCCTTTTTGTAGGTTGGTAAGATAGTGACTTGTGTCTTGCCCAAACTAGGAAAAAAATAAACATATTTTTGTTATCATGGACTTGTGAACTATGTTTCTCCGACCCTCCAAAATATTAACGTCACCGCCATATCGAATCATCCTCCAAAAATGCACTACATCTCCTAGTTGCACTTTTAGGACTCCGAACAACATAACTCATAAATAGGCGTTTAAGCTTTCAAATCCTCAAGATTTCATTCGAACAATACTCCCTCTTCTTATAACAATTTAACTTTACAATACCCCTTTCCCCCTTACGGTAATAATTTATAGCCACACACATGGTCGGAAGTCGAAACGTGTTACAAACTACAAATTTCAAGTGTATTTGTTCTTTCTTTAACTTTGTGTCAAGTCAAACACTACGACATAAATATAATTTATAGCCACACACATGATCGAAACGTGTGTCAGACTACAAATTTCAAGTGTATTATTTCTTTCTTTAACTTGGTGTCAAGTCAAACATTGTCACATAAACTGATATGAATGGAGTATTTACTAACTAAGCACTTGGATTCAAACTATTTTCGGGACGTTAAAGTGCAAAAAGACGAATTCATATTGAAGATCAATTAAGATAAACAATTCTCTGATGAGTCAAATCTATCATTCCCTTTGGTTCAAAAGTTGGCTATGTACTACACATTAAAGAATATGGTGGGGAGTTCATTTAAAATTTTCATGTGTGGGGAATGAGATTGGACACACTTTTGGTCAAACTAAATGAGAGTGACTGGCCCATGAAATGAAAGGGGGAAAAAAGCAAAAAAGTAAAAGCAATCTGAGATAATTTTCAGAGTACCAGAAGCTAGCTAGTGTTTAGACTAGCTGAGGTATGTGTACTCTCAGGAGGGGGTAGGGGGGTAGGGATAGAAGGTGTAGTCATTTTAGATGCTGTATAACAGGAAAAAATCTATGGATAAAGAAGTAGAATAACTTCTGGACAAATCTTGAAGAGTCATCAGTGTGCATCTTAACGGAAAATTTCCGCGAGTCAATAGAGACAATTCGAAACTCGGTGAATAATTGACTCACTCTTCTACCTTTCTCCACTTAAATGTTCGGCTTTTGCCCTTAGGCTTAACCAACACAGTGGCTGAGCCAAGATTTTTCACCAAGGGTTCCAAAATACGAAGAAAGAAAAACACGAAAAAGTCAAAGAAGTTCAACATACATAAAAACGATTTCAACCATATATAAACGACATCAAAGGGGTTCATGAACCTACTTGGCTCCACCGCTACCACACATCACGCACTATACTAACACCACTACTAAACCGAAGAACAAAGACGTATTTTTTACAATTGATGGCATACAAAGAACATTTTAGCATGACATAACAAAGACCATAACACCAAAAACATGAACAAAATGACTGCCAATCTGATCAAATATGAAAGAATAATTGAAAACAAAGTAAAAAAAAGGAATACCAATACTACAACTACCATTTCTGCAGCAGCAGCAGTACTAATAGTATATAGAATAGGGAGCAGCACAGCACAGAAAAGAAAATTTGTTGCAGTGAAACACACACCAAAAGTACAACAAAACTGCAAATATTTGTATTTCCATCATTCACTCACTCACTCAATCATCCTAAAAGCTTTCATTTATTGATTTGAAAGCAAGAAAAAAAAATACCCCAAACTCCTTTCAATTGCATGCAACTTTCTTATCACACTCAGTCTTAACATAGCCGGCGTAATCGAGGTCCCGATCCCGGACGGATAGAGTATATCCAGACTTTATCCTTACACTTACCCTCATAGATCAAGAGGCTATTCCCGATAGACCCTCAGATCTCAAATCAAGAAAAACAAAATACTACACAAACACATGATGACAAAACGATAACTACAACAAAATAATACGATTAAAAATAAATTAAAGTTACGTCTTTTGTACTACCTTGGCGCCCTTTTCTAGCTTGGCCTTCTCTCCTACAGCTGTTATCCCATAGATGAGCTTCATATCTTCCTGTCCATCTATGTCTGCAAAAAAAATCAAGAAAATTAAACCCCACTTATTTTTTCATCTAAATCTACTAAAATATCAAACACCCATATAAAAAAAAATTAAAAAAATTATACCTTGTTACACCTCTGTAGATTGAAGTTCTTTGCCCAAAAGTATCAGAAATTTTCTTACAACTCTGAGAATCAGCAACAGCAACAATCGCCTTTTCATTTCCCGAACACTGATTAGTAGTAGTCGTAGCAGCATTAACTGCTAACGACAAAGCTCCACCTCCGCCGCCCGTAGGCAGCAGAGGAGGAGCAGCAGCAGCAGCTACACATTGTGAATAACCCAAATCATTACATGACTCATTAGTGCCAAACTCAGTACCAACTGAGTTATCAACTTCCGAACCCGAATTAGTCGAAAAAGCTTGAAACCCAGTAATGTTCTTGAAATCTTGATGTTCATTATAGTTATTATAAACAGCAGTAGCAGCACACCCATTTGGATTTTCATAGATATGAGTTAACGAAGACGAATCTTGAGTCAGTGAAGACGAATCACCACCGAGAAAATCCTCAAGCTTTGGTGGTGGATGTTCAACAAAGTTCTGAAAAATCGAAGAATCTGTATTGATGTTTAATCCTATCACCTCCTTTTCAGCTTCTGAATACATCACTTGAGGTTTCGGATTAGACCAACCTGCAACAATGGTGAGAAAAAAAATGAGATCAATTTTTTTTTGAGCAAAACTTAGTGACCAAGTTTTGAATTTATTTTACAATAGAAACAAAACTTATGCTGAGCTAAGAAAATTAAATTAAATTAAATTCAATAAAATAAAAAACAGTCTGTTAAATAAGAGATGATGATGAATGAAAAAAATGTTTTTAGCAGTAACCGAAACAATATCATACACACGGTTGCATACTCTTTTGTCTTTTTCCTCAACAACCAAATGAAAGAAAAAACTTCAGTCAAAATCTCTATTTGTCATTTCACATTTGAGTTTCGAAATTTACCGGTTCGACTAATCTAGATTCATGTTGGAAAGGACAAGAAAATGACATGGGGATTTAGCTCTAAAACTGAAAAAACTAGTTTTTATAGCTCGAGAACTCTGATTAAAAGTGTTATTAGCTCGACTAATTTAGATTCACATTAGTCATAAAAAAAAAAATGATATGGGGTTTTTTCTAAACTTAAAAAGAACTCATTTTTATAGACAAAACTTGAAAACTCTGGTTAAAGGTGGATTCATATAGTCACAAAAACTAATATGGGGCTTTAGCTTTTGTAGCTGAAACTCAAAAACTCTGATTAAGAATTAAGATTTTAGCTCTTAAACTCTATTAAAACTAGATTTCATAACTAAAACTAATTTTTTTTAAATCTTTTAAAAAATGGGGTTTTAGCTCTTGAACTTAAAAGAAAGTCTGTGAACTAAAACTCGAGAACTCTCATTAAAGACGGAATCTTTATTATGATTTCACCAGATGAAAATGAGATTAAAAGATGCAAAAACTTACCATGAGGAAAGAAGTTATCAGCAAAGTAGTACTGATGAGAATCAGCAGGAGAAGAAGCAAGATCAAATTTCATGTTGGATTGATGATGATGATGATGAAGCATAGAAGAATTATTATTATTATTATTACTCTGATGATGATGATGATGAGAAGAAGTAGAGTTCAACATTTCCATAGAAGACAAAGAAAATGATAACCAGTTGTTGTTATCTGGAGCCATTCTATAAAAACAAAAAAAAACTCAAAAACTCCTTTTTTTTTCAAGAAAATCCTAAAAACAACCAAATCCCAGTAAAAAAAAAAATCAAACTTGATTAACCATTTGAAGAACAACCCATTAAAGATTGAACAAAAGGGTGTCTAAAAATATAAAAACTTTTGATTTATCTACTTGTTTGTTGTTGTTTTGACTAGAAGGACAAAAGGGATTCTTGAAAAAGTTAACATGCAAAATTTAAAGCAGAGGATGAAGAAGATGAAAAACAAGAAACTGAGAGTTTTAATGAGTTAATAAAGAGAGAAAAATTGTATAATATAAAGTTTTTTTTTTTTTGTTGGTAGAGAATAAGAGAGGAGAGATTTTTTATGAGAAGAGCATGTGGTGTAATATAATGGGAGGAAAGAGCGGTTTCAGCTGCCATTCGGCGTAAATTCAGAGGGACAACATTTGAAGAAACTATGGAAAAAAAGAGGGATTTTTAGGGAAAAAGTGAAAAAGTTTAGGGGCTAGTAAGTTATTTTAATTAAATAATAAGGGTGGTATTTAAAAATTACAACAACAATATATTTATGTAATGTAATTTCTTTATTCTCTTTTGAGAATTACACAAATTTCATTGTCCTAAACAGTTAATTACATTATATTCCTATCATTTTTCAAATTACAAAAATCTCTTATATTTGGTGGAATCCGGATACATTTCAAAAATGTCTTGATACATCGCATCCTGATTTTGAATATATCGCTCAATGTCATGATATACCGCAAATAGTGATGTATTCGACCGATATCGCATAAAGTGATGTATTTAATCGATACATTGCGTAAAATAATGATATATTCAACCGATACATCATGTATAGTGATGTATCCGAGAATAGAAAAGAGTAGAAATTTTTGTATTTTTTTTAAATGGTAGGGAAAATTAGTAAATATTGTAAAATAAGTTGTGTATTTGGGTAATTTTTCCATCTTTTTTTCATCCTTCGGTTTGAATTCACGTCGGAAAGTTTCATAGGAATAAAATTCTTCCTAATAAAAATAACTCAATATTCAAGACGACTCGAATTTGAGACCTCTAATTAAAAATGAAAGAGTAATATCATTATACTACAATCTTTATTAGTATATTCATGTGTTAGGGTGTACACTCATTTTATTTATGTTTTTTGTGAGATAAATAGATTATTTCAATAAATCCTCAACGCAGCGATGTATTATCAGAAGTGAAAAAGTAAAGGACCTTGTACGTGATTTTATTAATAAAATAATGGGGTGTTATTTAAGAATTATGCTTAATTTATACGACATAGTTTGAATTCGATAGTAAAGTAGAAACAATAAATTTATCGTGATTTATTTAAATATATTTACATTATTATATTTTTCATACAGTTTCTAAAATATATAAAGTAAAATATAATATGGGGGGGGGGGGTAGGAAACAGTAACTTTTTAGCACTGCATAGTAGAAAATATGTCTCAAACAAAGCCGCGAAGAATCCGGGCTGGCGGACAATTTCTTTTTTTTACAAAAAAAATAATATTTGAATATGTTGAAATTTTCAAAAAAGTAAAAAAAAAAAAACAATATGAGATTAAATTGAAATTTCAGTATATTATAGCTATATGTATTAGGTAAGTTATAACGATGTTAGAATTATTAAAAGGCTTGAGATTGACAATATATAGTAATTTCAGTATAAAATATAGAATCATATCATTATGTACGTTTGTTCGCTACTATATGTTGAAATTATTTGAATGTATATTAAATTGGTTTAAAATTTCACTAAATTTTATCAAAACGAAACTTTATTACCTAAGTCACAATGATATTAAAATTATATATAAAAAAAAGAAATGTATCAAGAATTAAATAAATTAAAGATACTTTCAATATAAAAATATAAATTTTAAAACCTCTATTTTGTCACTTTTTTAAGGTCTCATTGAGAAAAAACGTGATCTTATTTGGATGGTTGTTATGTATATTTTTATTTTTACTGTTTTGATAAATATAACGTATGAATAATTTGTATCATTCGTAAAAAAGAAATTACATTAAATAATTTTATTTGTCTTTATGTATTGTCAAATTCCTTAAAAAAAATATCAGAAACAAATAGTCAACACACGCACCTCATATGTTAGCAATCAACTATTAGGGAGACAGTATTTAGGTGACCCACTGATCATGTCTAATTTACAAGTTTAAATGAAATAATTATTATTTTTATAACAATTTTTAAGTAATCATTATAAAGAAAAATCTAAATATGAACAAATACTATACTTTGAACTACAATAAAATGCCCTTTCAAAAAAAGAACAAAAAATGATGGCCACTGTCTCAATTTATCACTTTAGCAAAGTTTTTTTTTTTTTTATACATATGCCCTTATCTCAAAAGCAGAGGGACTATTTTCGTTAAAATCTTTGGCTCAAAAAAAGCAGTAACGAAAGTATAAAAAAACTATACTTAATACCAACAAACGGCAGATGGTAACATAATAAAAATTATAACAAAATAATATGATAATTAAAAATACAAAAATCAACATATAGTATCAACAAACTACGAAAACAAAGTATTTCTAGTAAAATATTATGCACAGTATTATGTAAGATCAAACAATTTGACCTTTTAAGTTATAGATTACGAAAAGAACTCATTTCATATAATCATAATTCGTTGAAAATTAATTTAACATAAATATTGGACTCGAAAAAATCATTTTATCTATAAATTAAGAATCATGTCTATTTTATTTTCGAACGGTATTTTCATCCGATATTTGATCCTGCATTGATCTCTGGCTAATTTATATTTACATCATAAAAAATTTCTCATAGAATAAAATATTTCTTACAAAGATAATTCACCTTTCGGAACGACTTAGACTCAAAACCTAGTTAAGGATTGAATAATCTTATTCATCTCACCACAATTTTAATCTCATTACTTTCAAGTTTTAAAACATAACTATATATAAAAAACTTTTAATTTTTTTCAAAGTAAATAAAATGCGAAATTTGAGTCGACTTTTTAATTTGAACCTAACTAGTGTGTAAAAGTGTGTGAATTAATTAATGTCATTCTGAACATTGTATTTAATTAGTTTTATTTATTACAGTAAGTAAAGTGTGTCACCATTTTCTTCACACTTGTCCAACATGCCGATTGTTGTTGCCACCAATAACTATTATAATGTACTATGGTCCATCTTTAAGGTTGTACAAAAACAAAAACAAAAAAAAATAAAAAATAGCTATGAATTAATAATAAATTAGTTTTTATTGCTAATAACAGAAATATGTTGTCTAGCAATGAAATTCATCTATCGTTAATTTTTGTTTTCTTTCGTAGTGTTATTTCACTATCCAAACACTAAATTTACAAATATTTTAAATGGGCTATACATGTGTAAAATATAAGCAAGGAAGGTAATTTTTTCTTTTTATATTGATATAAATACTTTTAAATGTTTAGTTGCTAGAAAATAATTTTTCATTTTTTTTTGGTACCAAACACTTAAAAACTAAAATAAGTTTCTTAAAGTAGAGCTTAGTAACTAAAGAAAAAGAGAAAAGAGGTTAATTAAGCAAAATATACTTCATTAGTATTTTAATAAACTATTATTCGACTGTGGTAACTTGTCAACTCGCAACTACAACTCTTTGGATGCACAAAAAATAAAATTTATGCTCTTATGCAATAACTCGCAAACCACAGAATAAAAATAGCCTGCACTAGATCGCTAATGTATATGAATTAATTTTTAAAAAAAATATTTATAGAAAAAATGTTCCCATATTATTAGATTCTTGTATTGATAGTGACTTTAGTCATTCAAGAGTCCATAATAGGGTCATCATTTCTTCTTTT
Source organism: Solanum raphanifolium (assembly GCA_036250405.1). Taxonomy (NCBI): domain Eukaryota; kingdom Viridiplantae; phylum Streptophyta; class Magnoliopsida; order Solanales; family Solanaceae; genus Solanum; species Solanum raphanifolium. Next base: position 54,073 of record JAJOOE010004014.1, read on the forward strand.
CTTTTTTTCCCTTTTGATTTTAGATATTATAAATTTTTTTTATATTTTTTATAATCATAAGAGAGAATAATATTTTGTCATATAAATGATTGTATGTATATTGGTAGGGTCTGATAATCTCAGCAATGTCACATTAAAAGGGAACAAAAACTCAACAAGACCAAAATCTATATAATGGCCAACACTTGTGGACATTTTTTTTATATAAAAAAAAATAGAAAGAGAATTTCTTTGATTGTGAAAGTTTAACTAACAAGTTCATATTTAATATATATTGAAATAATACTTCTTAGTGGCTTTTTCAAACATTTTCTATTTTAATCCAAGAATCCCACTTCATGTTGTTTTAATTAGTGCCACACTTCTTTGATTATGAGAATTGATTAACAATTATGTCATCTCCATAATAAACATTTAGAGGACATTAAGTAATAGCAAAAATAAAATTTTAAAAAGTGGTGTTTTTATCACCTTGTCAAGAGTTTAACGAGGAAGATATTTTTCAGAAGAAATTCAGTTTCACTCACCGTTAATTTATAAGTTAATTAAAAATTACTAATATAGAAAAATATGAGCAAATAAAGTCATTTTTTTATTTTAATAAAAATATTTTCAAAAAAATCCTTAATTTTTTTAAATATTTAATTGCCAGAAAATGATTTATTTTCTAAAGTATGTTTCTTTCATATCAAACACAAATATCATCAACAAAAGTGTACATGTAGCTAAACACAAATATCATGGACTAAGCGAAATTAATTCAATAAAGAGTCTCATGTTCGAGTCCTATAAATGAAATGGGAATTTTTTTTCTTTTTTAATGAGTTTTACGCAATACAAAATAGAATTAATCGAACAAGCAAATACCAAATATGAATGACGAACAAAAGAACACATATACAAAGAGAAGAATCAACCGGCCCTAAATTCTAAATACGTCATTAATGTAGTTAACAAGTCCCCGATTTCCCCTCCGGTGCCTGATTTCACATTACTATCCGATTAATTCAAATTTATATCGCGTAAAACTTATTTATGGAGAAAATGTTCCTCAACACAATTTATTTCACACTCAAAACTCAAACTCAAAACCTTTACAAATAAATAGCGAAAAAACTTATCCATCCCACCACAATCCGTAATTTTAATAAATTCAAAGTTGTTTAGTCAAGAAGTATCCCTAAAATTACTCTAGAGACAAATGACCGAGAAAACAGCAAGGAAACAGTAATCCTTATCATCTGGGAAAAAATAAAAATATTCACTTCGATCCCTAATATTTGTCTTATATTGAGTTTAGTACTATTAAAATTCAGAAATTAGTCTTGTTAGGTCCTCCAGTTTTTAAGGAGGGTGACCTATTAATTGCATTCGTGCAAATTACAAATCCCCATATTATCATACGTACATTAATTTATACAAATTTCTATATATACATCTCGAGCCTGCTAAAATAAAACACCTATAAGTATTCCTAGCATCTAAATCTAATAGAGTATCCATGTATAACATTATTTTTAATTTTTATATACTGACAACGAGAAAAAATCATTCAGATAGGTCATATGTGTAGGTTCAATTTTAACTTATATTGTATTATTAATGGATTGAGATTAATTCGTTATGAATTTCGTCATTGACATGTTTCTATACTTTCACTAAATAGATTGTAACTAATTAACAGATTTTTTTTTTCATAGTACGTCATTAAATAAGACTATTGATGAATTTAAGTGTTTAGCTATATTATAAGTAATATTTATCTAGACCTAGATTCATCTCGGTAATTAAACCTATTAAAATTGTATGAACTCTGAACTCAGGGATTGGATTATGTGTTTTGAACTTATAGAGAAAATTGTATGAACTCTGAACTCAGGGATTGGATTATGTGTTTTGAACTTATAGAGTTCAGATTCTGAATTTGATTTCATAACGATTAATACTTATAATCATTGATAAAATAGTAAGCTTCGTAATGTAACTTTGAAATAAAATTATATTACTTGTTACGACATGTTAAAAGTATATTTTATATTTAGAGTGGTGTGGTTTGGGGGGGGGGGGGGGAGGGAGCTAATATATATAGGTACAGAATCGTAGAGTTATAGATTCTAAGGAAGTTGAAGGGTGTTGACCTATGGCTGCAACATATACGTACAAGATTTAATTATTTTTAGGACTTTGCAAATAAAGGAAATGAGTTTAACATTTAATTTAGATGTAGAAAACAGTCAAATACAGTCTCAATTTGGTAAATTGGTCCTACGGAATATTCATACATAAAGAAAAAAAATTGTATTTTTATTATTTTGTGCTTTATTAAAATATATATAATGATATCTCATAAAAATATTTGAGTTGATAATTATTATTATTATTTAAAATTCAAATATTTGTCATACTTTCAAGAAGTAATTTTTCATTATTCATGAATATTATTCACATATTAATTATGCCCTTGATCCGCATAGGTTAAAAAAACAAAGCATTCATTATTACGATATAAATTAAACCATCGATATTTATTTATATTTAACTTTACACACATAAATTCAATTTGACATGTTATATAATTCGTGTAGACTTAACTCAAAATGAATATAGAGTAAATATTAGAAGCCAAATTGTGTTTCAAACATTGTGTTGTAATTAGTCAAAAATGGAACACATGCATCATCAAAGTGTGTAGAACCAAAAGGAGTTTACAACCTGTATTTTTGTCTTGTTTAGATATGAGTGAATTAAATGATATTTTTGGACACAAGTTAAACAATATAATATATCTAAAATAAATAAATATTGCATGTGTAAATAGTAGCAACACGTAAATATTGATTCATTCGTTAAAAATAGTGGTGCTAATGTAAATCTATAATAGTAAAAAAAAAAGTAGGCTCCGTCCACCGTTTTTCTTACCTCCTCATAATTTAGATCTCATAATTTCTTAAATTTATAAATAAATTATATAGATATCTGAATTATAATTTATTTTAATTAAGTATTTAAATATTTAATAAAGCATTTCTATTAGATATGGCAACTAAATGTTAACTACGTGGATAAATTAGTTAGTTATCAAAATATATCACATGTTTTAGTAATATGCTCAAGCATATATTAATTGAATCTGATATGTATAATTAGAAGAGATGATGTATATTGTATTATTTATTTAATCACCTAATAAACCCTTGAATATACGCCTAAAAGTATTTTCAAAATTTAGAGTTAGGACAAAATTATTTATCGTGTATTTATATGCTCAATTTAAAATAATACGAATGTAATGAAATTTTTAAACTCTTAATGTGGGACCCACAAGATTTCATAGGTGTGACGTGGCCACTTATTGTGCTCCCTTGAATAAAGACACATTACTTGCTATTTTTGTGTTAAAATATTCTCCCTTTGACCCTTCCTTTTGGAATTTTCAAGTAGGCACCTAAGTTTTTTTTTTCAATACTTATTCGATATTTATATTAAAATTTGATTAGATTTGAATTTATACTTTGTATCTGACTCATTTATAAGGGTGATGCTTACAATATAATTTTTTTCCTTCTCAAACTTTAAAAAATTGAGACATCAACTTTAAAATAGAAAAATCTAAATCATCGCATCACAGTAACGTTGGTAGCTTGAAGTTTGAAATACTTGGTCAAAGGATTTTCTTATGAAGTAAAACAAATTAAAATTACGTACATGTCTTTTTGAGCAAGCAAGTGAAATTCGGACTAGTAATAATAAATAAATAAATAAAAGGATGAATTTTAACACAAAGAATTATATTATTACTTGCATTTTCAGCAAAATTATCATTTCCACATGTTAATTATAGCTGGAAAGTTTCAACTAGTAGTCCAAAACTTACTTATGATCTCCTTACAATCAGATCACAACTTATTATTAATCCCCATAGGATATAATTAAATTAATACCAAATGGGAAATACATATAATGTTTCCTTCATTTAATTGTTTATTAGAGACCTACAGTACACACTCACAAAGACGAATTCAAGATTTCAACTTGATCAAGATCGTTTGGTATATTGGATATCCATAAGTATTAATCGCCATATCAATCGCTTCTTCGGTTACTGAATACTAATGACATAAGTTACTCCTAGTGGTAGAATGTGAGCATATGAAATAAGTCATTTCGAAATAAAATATTAAAATGACAAAAATACCCTCAATGTTACTCGAGCAACCCACATTATAAGCATATGTGGTCATTTGTCTTAAAGAATTATTTCTTCAAGAACTCCAAATATTATCTAAATATTTATTCCATAAAATTAGTTTTAATTAATTTGTTTTATTGGGGGAAGAAGAGAAGAGATCAGAGAGCTCTACTTTTGAGAAGGCAAATCTGAGATTAGAATTGCCTAATTTGATGGATGTAGAAGTGGAAGTACTTGATCCAATAAGAAGCTTTTCTTTTTTAATTAAAAACAATATACCCTCGATTTCATAGGATAATGCTAAATCGCCAGAAAATTTGGTAGAATTTGGCCAGAAATTTTAAAAAATTATAGTATTTTTTTATTTTAAAATAAACTGATATTTTTTTTCATTTTTAGTTAAAAGGTATTAAAGTTAAAAGGGTAAATATGTTTAAAAAGATAAAATAACATAGGTAAAATATCATTCTGGCCAAATTTTCTAGTCAAAAGAATTTTTCCTTAGTTATTCATATTACGATAAATAATTTTCCAAATTACTGGTCAATTTATAAAATTAATATAGAATTAATTAAATTTGATGGCCAAGAGAAAAGGAAGGAGACGAGTCTTAAGATGTTCGTGATTTCCACCTGTCCTATTTTATCTCTACAATTAATTTTTTTTTTGCAAATATAAATGTAATTTATAAAATTCAAAAAAAAAAACTTAAGAAATAAATTAAATAACGTATAAATGAGTAAGTGAACAGCTAATATAAAACAGAGAATAAGAAAACTTGGAATTGGGGAAATGGTTTACCCGATGCCAATTGTAAATGGGTTCTCCTCGGGTTTTCCGTTGAGCCGACCCAACTTGCACTTTTCCGGTTACCAAGTATAATTTTAATTATTTTTCTCTATTCGAATTTTGTCGTTCGATGTTTGATATTCATATTGAAATTTTAACTACAGTTAAACCTCATTAAATTAATATAGGAGGGACCATGAAATATTATTATTTTGTAGAGGTATTATTTAATCGATAAATAAATGTTTATTAATTTAAAGAATGTTTTGTGAAAATGGCATTCATGAACTTCAGGTCATGATTAATGATCTTGGTTACCGCAAAAAAAATGATGTCAATAATCTTTTGGATTACCTGGATGAAAGTGATACATATTTAGAGATCCATTAATTAGAAGAGATTGTGGATACCAGCGGAAAAAACAATGTAGATGATGAAGTTGAAGATGATACAACACATTTGCAACCAGTTACACGTAAGAAAACACTTATTGTATCTAGAACTCTTCACAATTTTATGGTGCAGTTCGAAAAGACAACACCGAAATTTTTTGATGCAATTAGAAAAGTTAAAGATAAGCTTCAACTCGATTTAAATTTTAACAAAAAAATAAAATAATAGAATCATATTTGACTAAATTGTCTTAGATATATTTGTACTTTTAAAGAATTATTAATTTATAATATTGATGGGACCATATATTTTATGTAGGGGTCTTCTGCAAATATATTATCTTATCGAAATGGGTGATTTTTTTCATTGGCCCAAGTCAGGACCAGAAGAAAATATTATCTTAGAGAAATTATTATTTTATCGTGTATTAATTTAGTGAGGTTTTATTGTAATTGAATTTGTCTTATATGACTTATTTAGAAGGGTTTTTCACAAACACTTTCTAATAGATTTTTTTTTTAAAAAAAAATTAATTAGTTGTTTGATAGTTTAGATCATATACACCAATATTAAGTATGAATCGTATTATGAAGAATTTTTTAAAACCATCCTAATAAGTTTATAACAGATATGATCATAACGTTTTCTTAAGCTATCGTAAAAATATCGCAATTGTTTTATTTTTCATAGTGATTTAATATTCGAATGGGACTTTTATGGTCCCATACTTTCTTTCTTCTATTTTGATAAATTGAATAGAATTTACATAAATAATTGAGTTCCACAATATTTCTACGTTTTATTATGCTAAAAAAACATGCAAGTATTTTCATATTATGATATTTTTAACAATTGAACGAATTCACATACAATAACTTCACATTCACCCAATATATTTAAATAAATTGAGTACATGATTCATTAAATTAATAGTGTTAACTTAAATAATTATTAGGTACATGAACTGTATAAGGTCAATTAGTTTATAGTTATTCCGATTTACGTGCTGTAAAATAGTTTTTGTTTATTATAATTTATTTTATTTCATTTTTATAAATGACTCATAATTGAATATTATTTTTTGGTACCGTACATTAAACACTTATGTTGCAATTGGTTATAACTTTAGGTGACTAATAATTAAAGTCATTGGCTTAATTCTTTTTTAAAGGCCTTATTTAACGGCACGTGACATCACACGTGGTTGTACTATAGTGATGACAAAATTACTAGTATTATAATTACTAAAATAAAATTGATTATTAAATTAAATAAACCTAAGATAAGGGGGATTTGAACTTTTAAAGGAAAGCATTGTACTCCTTTTTAAGCACCTTCTGAACTCGATTAATTTAGATTTGCTTCGTGCAAAATTCATTAAAGGAGAAGCATTACTTATCAAAATTTTATTTTCTATCCAGAGCTCGTCAAATTGAAGGAAAAAACACACACACACACACACACACAAATTTTGACTGCTATGATTAAGTAATTTTGAGGGATCGAAAGCAATTTTTTTTATATATAAATCATATAATTTATCGAATTAATTGTGACACAGATAAGAATCTCAAGAGTACTAATGTCAATATTTTCGTTTTATTATTTATCTTCTTCTTTTTTTCCTGTTATTTTCTCCAACTACTTTTGTGTTTTTCTTTTTAAATTTAAGAATCATATCCCAAAAGGAAAAGAAAAAGATTACAAAAGAAAAATAATAATTTGCATTTGATTTTCAAAATCTTTTCAGTAACAATAACCTTTTAAAAGAAAAAAATACTAAATTTCAAAAAGCAAGCAAAATGTGTCACTCGAAATTAACTATACTTCAATTCCAAACAACTTAAAATAGATTATATGAATCCTCGTTTGTTCAACTAAAACTCATATCATATTATATCCTCAACTAGAAGTTACTAATTGAATGGATCTTTTTCTTTGATTGCGTCTCTCTTTAATTAAGTTTGTATTGATCGATACCAAACATTTGAAGGTTTTTGATCCACTTTCTTCTATGTGATTTTAATTTAGATTTATCTTATTCTCTTTTAACACCTCCACTTTATCATATTTTCATGCCTACAGACTACTGTATTTACAGATCGATGCAAAATGTGTCAAATTAATTAACCATCGATCATCTCAAGCGACCTTCTCGCATTTTATCTTCAATATTTTTCTACTTGCTCTTTTTCGCAATGTGATCATTATTTTTAATCTTATTTAATTTGGGATGATCGTACATCTATCTTCGTATCCATATTTTGGTAACACTCATTTTTTTGAATATGCTAGACTTTAGCGGCTCAACATTCATTACCATATAATATAATCGTCCTTACCATTGTTCTATAAAACTTACATTTTACTTAATTAGTAGGTATCCTTTCAAAACATAACAAATTCTTCACTTCAATCATCCATTTTTAATCCAAAAGTAAAATATCATCAATCCAAAATATTTTCCAAAAATTTGTAAAAACTAAAGGAAAATAATATTAAATATTATTTAAAATCTGAATGCTATCTCATTTTGTCAAAATCATATCTACTTGTAACAGATATATATATTTGATCAAGATAAACACAAACATGAAGAGAAAAAAACTAAAATACTTTATTTTACTTATATTTAATAAAAAAAGATACTATAATAAGTCAAAAGTATACACAAATAGAAATCTACTCCCATTCAGACTTGACTTATATAAAATCTGAGAATGTCTGAACATAAAGCTAAGAATCTAAAAAAATCCAATTTTGAAGTTTATCCCAAAAACCAAATCACCAAAAAAAGAAAAAATAATTTATTTAATTATTATTTTTAAAAGAACAGCTGTGAATTAAATTAATTAAAATATAATTGGCGGTTCCTATTTGTTCCATGTGGAATAAATCTAAGAAAAGGTAGAAACAAATAGCAAAGTAACATGCAAACCATGACCTATGTTCATCACAATTATCACCCTAATACTATTATTAATTCAAGAAAATAATCAAAGATCAACAGCCATGATTTGATCTTATCTTAATTACACTAATAATATCAGGTTAGCTTGTGAGCACTTTAACTAATTTATCGAATCACCTATCCATTTTATCAGCTCAAGTTTTCAAGATAAAATGCATACACATGCTAACAAAAATATTGAAAAATTGATATTTGAACTCGAGATTTCAATGATTCATTTCTAATACTTTATTATTTAATCATTTGATATTCGTAATGTATGTACTTGACTAATTCGAGTTTTTATCTCAAAAAAGTCCACTATAGATCAATTATGTGTTCCTATTAAAGACAACTCTATTTACATATTTTGAACACAAGAATTAACAACGAGACTTTGGTTAAGCGTAGTAGTATTAATCTAGTAATGCTATTTTGATGCTTTTTGTTTTTTTTCTTCTAAATTTTCTATGAATGTTCAATATTCATATATACAGAAATCTTAACTAATTTTAATCTGTATTTAATAGGATGCATTAAATTACGCAAAAGGTTAAATTTATAATTTGTATCTAAATTAGAGGAATCATATTCATCACATCAATCATTTTAAGTGGTGTTATTCTAATGTCTTAATTAATATAAACACAAGATTTCCAAATTATTAAATACATTAATCAAAATGTGTATAATACCTTCGAGCAGGTTCTAAATATAGGTATAATAATTTTAAAATCAAAATGTCAGAAATTCACATTAAATAAATAAAATAACCATAATTTATATCATGTCTATATACTTTTTTAGAAGGTAGTAGTATAGTATATAAAGTATATTGATTAATTATATTATATAGTTTAATAAAGTGATTTAATTATGTTTTACGGCCCCTAAACTCGTGCATTGTGATCACACTAACTTTTGACCATTGACCAAAGGCACGTGCGCGGTATCTTTTGACTCAAATATCTCGATGATTACGGAGCGAAATGCACGTGCACTTCTGCCATTTTCGAACAAATTAATTATTTTTAAAAAATTAAGACGCTTTATTTTTTGATATTTTGGTACGTACTACCGTCCTCTAATTATTAATTTTGTTATTATTTGATTATATTATTATTTGTTATTTTATTAAAGTAATGTTAACTAGGATTGGATCCTCTGTCATCCCTTTAAGGACATTTAACTAAGAGACAATACAAGAATTTGGATTCATTGTATTATTAGATTAGAGGTCCCACTTTGTAAAGGCAATTTAATTTCATAGATTTTTTAGTATTATGATCATGACTATGGTATTTTTTTTCATTATAAATACTTGTTTAGGAGATGGATTATTCTTTGAGGAAATGAATTATAGCAATTGCGATGTGAGTTATTGATCGTTAGAAATTCTCACAAAATGAATGAATTGTTGGTTTTTATAATTTATAAATCTTCTATTAGGATGTGAATATTTTCTTCTTTATGCTTTTGAGTTTGATTGATTCTCGTCAAAGAGAATAGTTTATTATTTAGGTCATACTTTGGATCTATAGCTGATAACGATAATGATTTTCTTATCGACTATGGTCGATTAATAAGATCAAAATTGATAGCTAGAAGAATAAGGAAGTTACTTCTTAGAGTGTCATTGACTAGATGGGTAAATCGTCCACTCCATTAAATAACCTTCATTGAATTCGACGTAGAAGGCTCAAATAAGAGATGTGGATTGAGTTCAAGTTATGACGAAAGAAGGGGTATTTATTTTTTCATCTTTCCTACCATATCCGACATATTACAATGGAAAAAGTTTGTTTAAACACTCATAATGATATAGTTATGTGTTATAAGTAGGATATAGAAGGGTGACAAAGTAATGAGGTAAGTGATACTTTATGAATGAACCTGATCCAATAACATTTATAACGATAATAACAAACTAGATTACGTTTTAATTATCGAAAATGATAAAGAATAGTGGTACTTTAATGATAGCATTTTAAGAATGGTATATTAAAGTGTTAATATTACCAATATAATTTAAGTTGGACATAAATCTAGTGTGGAGAGGATTTGCATTTGAGGGTTTTAGGTCTTGTTGTCAATCCTCAATAGCAATTAAAAAAGGAATAGTTACTCTTACACATTTGACCGCTCTGTCAAAAATATTTACATGTATAAATATATTTGGCCATTTATAGGCTATTTTCTTGAACGAACGATTATTTACGTTAATTTCGCATTAAAGAAATATGTTTATAATATTTTGCAATTTTTATATTTTTTAGAGTAAGATTGACATGATTTACCTATTAGACTTCATGATTTATGACTTGATTTTCTTGTTGAACTGATTTATTGGGCCTAATGAAACTGTATTATGGGCCAGCCATATATGGGTCATCATATCACTCACTAGTATTATCTGGCCCAATTCTGCAATACTAGTGGACTTAATGGCAGTTATGGGCCCATTAGAGTAGCCTGAAGTTCAACTTCTCCACCATTTTATTTGAAAGCCCAAGTATATTGTATCCGTGCGGTGTGCGCATACAAAATCTAATCCTAATTGAAATCGTGTGGATACAATATCTGATTGTAAATGTATTGCAAACTAGAAACTAGGTGTACGCGATGTATATCACTACAAAAAAGGTGTGAATTACATAGGGATTTTCCTGGAGATTTGTATGAAAATTCGCAGGAAACTTATTTTCCTGCAAATTTTCATACTAATCTCCAAAAAAATCCCCATGTAATTCACAGTGTTCTTGTAGTGTATGAAGACATCAACAGTATGTGTGATCAATTTGACCCAATGTATATATTTACAAATTGTATATACATGTCAATTATATGAAGATCAATGGCATGTGAAGGTATATGAAATGTAAAGTGTGTGTATGAGGGAACCAATACCTAAAAATAAATGTATGTTGTATGTATGTCATATGAGTATATCTATTGAGAGACTGTTTAGTGTTAGCCGGTTTTTAGATTCAAAGATACGTGTATATCTTATATCCTTAATATTATGTAATTTAGAGAATATGGTAAAATAAGTTGTGTATTTAGATATTTTTTCCTTAGTATTATGTATAATTCCTTATGAATTAAGAAAGGTACTTATATATATAAAAAGAATGACATATGGATCATATAAACGATGTGTTAGGATGTCAACTAGACAAGTCAAGTTAAATTAGACACGTTAATCTATATATATTGACTTGAATTAGACACGTTAATCTACTGGATAGAGCATAATTACTGTGTTCAAATGATATTTATTGGCGAGCTTAAGAGGCTATCGATGTATTAGGGCAATAATATGCAACGATCTATCGATCTATATGTCGTAGAACCTTAGTTTGTTCCAATTGATGCTGATATGTATAATTAAAGAATGTGACATATTCAACGTGACTACGTACATAATGGACGTTGCTAACACACGCAAAAGGTTTTTCAACAATTTTGAAGCGAAAATGTTTAACATAAATACTTTATCATATGTCCAGGTGATCAATTGAAATATCTAATAATTCATCACAAATTTAAGAGGTTATAAGATGTATTAGACGTAAAATTTATATTCTTAACGTGGCAATTGATTGGAGATACATTTCATTTTATTAAAAGAGGAAACTAAAAAGTTAGTTACACCACAAAAAGGATAAACTTTGCTTGGAATACAAGAATTTGCCTCATATAATTTTCAGCAAATAAAAATAAATGCACTTGACTATATTAAAATTGGTAAAAAGAATAAAATTATTTAGTTACCCAAGAAATAATAATTAAGAAAAAATATTTGTTTTTAAAAAAGAAAAGTGGAGGTGCGGGGAATCGAACCCCGTGCCTCTCGCATGCGAAGCGAGCGCTCTACCATATGAGCTACACCCCCTTGATGTTCTTTGCAATCTTAAAATATTTCTAATAAATATTAAGTGGTCTCATATTCTTAACATTCATTTACAATTAAGAAAATAAGTTTATAAGATTTTAAACTAAGTTATTTTAATATTATATTACTGCGTTTTAAAACGTTACATTACATTTATTATAATGTGAGCAAATTAGGAACAAAATATAACATTGTGTTTCACCCAAAACAAACTGTGTAATTAATGTAGAACAAGATATTCATTAACAAGTAGGAGTTTATGTAGGGTGGTTATCGATTGATTTGGTTTGGTTTTATATATTATCAATTTTGTTTACCAATTTTTGATTTGTAAACATGCTAAACTGATAACCTAATCAATAATATGTTATTGATTTTTTTGTATTTAACCGATAAAAAAATGCTCCTCTAATTTTATATCAAATCCCTTTTAGTTACAATAACATTACTAAAAGGGAGCAAATTAATTTCAAGTCGAAAATACTTTGAAGCTTTATAATAGGTCACATGTAAATTCGTGATTACAGTAAATTAACTATATCGATACAAATTTACAAATATAAAGACCATAAATTCGATCATTATACTGTTTATGATCGGTAGATATTAATAAAAGATAAATGTTTTTAAATTAAACTTAAATTACTGATGAATCGACAATATATACAAAGAAAAGGTATGCTTTTTGTCATCTCTATATCGAAAAAGTAAATACAAAGTTACTAGTGTAAAGACGATAAACTCGACTATCATTTATGATCAACGACAAGATGTTAATAACAGATAAATATTTTAAAATCAAACTTAAATTTCCGATGATCCTACAATACAATGAAAAAGTATGTTTTTTGTCAGCTTTCTACCAAAAAAGTAAATACAAATTGTCAAATATAAAGACGATAGACACCATTATTATTTATGATCAACAACAAGATATTAACAAGAGATAAGTATTTTTAAATCAAACTTAAATTATCGATGATCCGACAATACAAAGAAAAAGTAATTTTTTGTCGTCTTTCTAACGTAAAAGTAAATAATAGATAAATACATTAAAATTGAAGTTTTATCGGCACTTAGGATAAAATCAAATAGTGAATGCACTTATAGATAAGATATGAAACTCATACGTATAATATGTTTTTCATCATGAGTTTTCTTAGTAAACTGATTTGGTGAAAAATGATTGAAACACAAATATCCTATTGATTTGCGATAGAAAAAATCTTTATTTCCAGTTACAACCATTACTATTAAGTGATAAATACATATACGGAGAATATGTATCTTGTATTTTATTAATCTTGTATAAATATCTGATATGGATAAATTGTCCTGACAACAAAAAGTTGACTTGTCTTTGTAGTCACAACTCACACCAAAATATAAAAGTGTAGTTTTCATTAATTAATATTTAGTGTAAATTACCCGCAAAGAATATCCTCGGATATGCATTATATATCAAACGTCATAGAGCCAATCTCCTTTTTTTCCTTTTAACTAATCACAATAAATGTTAATTACGAATAAAATCCTTTTAATCGAAGGGCTCGTTTGACACGAAGAATAAAGAATAATTAATTTTGAAATGAATGAATTTTCACTTTTCAGTTTATGGGGTAGTTGGAATTCATAATCGGAGTGAAATCACCCATTTGATTGAACATGCTGCCAATTAATACTTGTCGTCTCATGTTTGATTAGGATAAAATTACGGTATAACTTATTTTAGAATTAATTATTTTAGAATTATAATATTATTTTTATCACATAACAATTTTAAAATAATTAATTTCGATATAAATAATCATATAATAACTTGTTCATCAACCAAACGAAGCGTATGGTAATATCCTAGAAAATTTCTAAATCTGAAAATTCAAAATCAAGTACCAATCAATATGGCCCCATCTTTGCTATCACCGGCTAAAATCCTAAACTAAAAAGTCCAAAATTAAAAGATAATAGCATTATTGGCCCCCTAAGTTATTAATAAATTGCACTCTTAGTCCAAATGATATATGATTAGCAATTTAGCATTATTAAAATGAGTGCTTTTGGTCCTCTTTAAATATGTTATATTTACTCTATTTTTAAAATTATATTATTGCCTAATATAGAGTAACGTTATAAACTTAACATATAAGTAAGACCGACGTTCGATTCCATTACTCATTATTCATTCTTCTCCGATTTGATAAGGATTGTAATCTCGAGAGACGGAGCACCAAAAGGTAGATGGGGTGTGTAGGCGTTTTCCAGAAGTGGAATCTTCTAGTTCCTTTCTTCTATTTGATCCGTAACCGATCGATTTAGCCATGAGTATGTTGAAATTAGTGGAACAATTGATAATCATGACAAATTCGCAAAGATTCACAAAAAAACAACATATTCAATATAATTTCATAAATGGAGTCAAAAAAAGAATCGAATATACACTGACTTTATCCTTACCATTCGAATGAGTATACACCGACTTTATCCTTACCTTCCGAGTGAGAGACGTTGTTTTCTAAAGACACACATCAAAACAATCGGATCTAAAGTGCATATTTCAACTAAACTTTCAATCAAATATGCTCAATCAAATATCATAAGAATCAAAATCAAAATTCATCAATAATCAAGGGACCGAAAATGTTACTAACCAAAAAACAAAAAAAAGTAGACCAAAATTAGTTGTCTTGAGTCTTAACACATCAATATATAAAACCCAAATAATCCTATTCACTTTCCTTTTAAAAATCATCCCCTCAAGAAATCACACACAAAATCTTCAAAAAAAATCATAGGTTATTTTTTTCCACCTATATATACTTTCTCCTCACATGTGCTTCACACTCCATACTTTCTATATGTCATGACTTATAAAATTACCACACAAATATAATATATAGTTTTTTTTAATTTCTTAGCCATGGCTAATGAGATGGAGAGGGATAACAAGGTTTATATAGCAATAAATTCAGATATACATGATGGTTTTTTAACCTTACAATGGGCACTCAAAAGATGGAATTCTCACTCAATCACCATTGTTATTCTTTATGCTTCTAATAACATATGTAAAGATTATGTTGTAACACCAAGTAAGTGTAATTCTATTTTATTTTTTTAATTCTTGATTGATTTAAACACCCTTTTCTTCATTTTTTAAAAGTTGTTGTTGTTGTTGTATAGTGGGAAAGCTACCAAGAGGATCAGTAAATGAAGAAAAATTGAAGGATCTTGAAAAGTTAGAAGAAGCAAAAAATCAAAAAATACTTTGGAGATACAAAGTTTTTTGTGGAAATGTATATATTTTTTGATAATTCTTTTTTTTTTTAATAAAAACTTTATGTTAAAAAAATCTTTTTTTGTTTGTATAGGTGAAAGTTGAAGCAATCAAGATTGAAAGATATGATGAATCAATTCAAAAATTCATGGTGGATTTGATCTATGGTCTTAAGATAAACAAATTAGTCATATCATTGACTTTCATGAAACCTTCATCATGGTACCAAAAAAAACAACAAAAAACCCCCCCCTTTTTTTTTTAAATATTTTAAATCATTTTAAATTTTTTTTTCTTTTTGTAAATTGTTGTTTTATAGGAAATCAAGAAGTGCAATAAGTGGATCATTTTTTGTGCATAGACAAAAGCCAGAATTTTGTGAATTATTTATTATATGTGGAGGGAAATTGGTTTTTCTAAGAGAAGGAAATAATGAAGGATTAATTGAAGATGATAAAGGAATTATGGTTGCTAAATCAAGATCAATGGGACAAAGTTTTAGAGATTTGGTTATAAAAATGTTTCCTGAAAATAGTTCAAAATTGTTGAAAAATCAAAGTGATTTATCATCATCATCAACAACTAATGTTGAATTTGATAAATGGGAAAAATATAAAAAAGAAATTGATAATTATATGTGTCAATTATTATCTTCAAATTTTGAAGAAATTGATGATTTTGTTGCTGATGAGATTCTCCACAAGAACATCATTACAGAGCTTGTTATGGCAGAAAATATGGTATGTGTTAATACCTTTTTATATTATTTGTGTATTTTAACTTGTTGTAATAGGTAATTCGCGTTATTTTTTAGGTAAACTATTTATAGACGATTATCTATAATTATCTTCTTAGTAAATCGAACAGATATTTGAAGATAAAAGTTAATCTCAATAAATTATGTGGCTATGATAAGTTGGAGTAGTTGCAAAAGGGATTTTTATTTTTTGACAAGTCAACTTTGGCTTTCTATTAATTTCTTTATTTGTTTTTATTTTAAATTTCTTAATCTCTTGCTTAATTTGACATCAGAATTTTCATGATAGTGAGAGGACAAACTAGTTATAATCTGTTTATTTTATGATGGGATGTCTGGTCTAACTTGTGCGTACCTCGACTATTCATTTAGATACCTGCTATATATCTCTCACCATTGCAAATGATGAATAACTAGAAACCGTTAACGTATCTTGTCTTTGTTGATATTTGAATCAGGACTTCCTATGTTTCTTACTGACTTCATTGACCGTTACGCCATATTTTTTTTGCATAAAGTTTAATATTCTAATAACATTGGGTTTTTTTTATGTGTTGTTTTTCTTTTGTTATTTTTTCATAATGCATTTTAGTCTGATTTATATTTCAAAAATATACTTAGACTATACAAGAAAAGAAAGAAGCTTTGAGAATCAAATTTTTGGAGATTAAAGAAGCAATACAACTAAGCAGAGAAGAAGCAAAATCTCATGTTGAAGGACAAGCTAAGGCTCAATGGGCTATCACTTTATGTACTAGAAGAGTAAGTGTTACAATTTTACGCACTACGACTAATTTCACGGGAACCTGATACCTCCCACTAGTATAGGTACCCTGTAACTCTGTCTACCAAGGCTAAGACATATGGGATTTGAACCTCGAGACCTTATGGTTCTCAGTTCATTTCATTGATCACTAGACCACATCCTTGGACGTGTTATACTTAATAGCTAGTTTCATTTTGCAAATTTACATACTTTAACAGTTTGCTGTATATATAGGCTGAGGAAATTGATGGTTGCATAAATGATGAACTCGCGCGAAAGCCTGATCTAAAGAGAGAGTTAGATACTACAAAAGACGAGCTGAATGAACTTCACACGGAAGTAGAGGTTACGAAGAGTAAACTCAGCTCGATTCTTGAACTACAACACGAGTTATCTACCAAGATGCAGCTGTCTTCTGTGGCAAGATCGCGTGCTGAGGTCCAATTGGAAAAAGTATTGAACCAGAGAATGGATACAGTTAAGGAGATTGAGGAGTTTAGAAGGCAAAGAGATGTTCTACGAAGAAGGATAACGTTTTGTAGAGAAAAAGACGCGATAGGTAATGCTTCAATGCTGATTGAACCGAGGCTCAAGTACAAGGAGTTCAGTGCTGCAGAAATAAGAACAGCCACAGATGGATTTTCTAATCTTATGAGGTTGAAATCTGGTGGTGATTGGACTGATGTGTATAAAGCTAAGCTTCATCACACATCAGTTGCAATCAAACTGTATAGTTCTGCTGATGTTGATTCTGAAGACACCTTTCTAGCTAAGGTAATTCAACACTCATTTCTTTAGTTGCAATTAAACCGGTAGAATTTCACGTGTCAAAATACTTTTGACTATGGTTTAAAATTATATACCCTCCGTTATACTTCAAGTTGGAGCTCTGTTAGAGTCAAGGGAAAATACGAGATGATATGTTAATGGCAAAGGTATTAGTAGCTCCGAAGTATGACAGAGAGTAAAATTAGGATATTTCGTGTAGTAGAGGGGTATGTTTGACCCTTTTTCCATAAATTAACGATATCATGAAAATAGTAACATGACATGTCTGAAATCCGAAAAATTCTGATGCAGGTGAAGTTCTTGAGCCATATGAGGCATCCTCATATGCTATCGATGATCGGATATTGCTCTGAGCTAAGGTGCATCGTGTTCGAGTATATGCACAATGGTTGCTTAAGAGACATTCTCTTCTCAGGCACCAGAGGCTCTAAGAGGAGAAATTATGGCCTAAACTGGCAAGCTAGGATATGTATTGTAGCCAATGTTTGTACAGGCTTGTGCTTCCTCCACCGGGCCAAGCCAAGGCCCCTGGCTCATGGCAACCTCAACCCTTCAAAAATCCTTCTTGATTGTAACAATATGGCGAAAATCTATGATGTTAGGATACCTCTGTCATGTGACAAATTGGATTTAAGATCAGATATCCGGGCTTATGGGAACTTAGTCTTACAGATTCTGACCGGAAGAAACTGGGCCAGGCTGGTTGAGGAGGCGATTATGATGGACCAGAGTAAGCTTATTGAAGTGCTTGATCCAACGGCCGGAGAGTGGCCATTGGATATAGCACTGGAGCTTGGTAGAATTGGAATAAAGTGTTTGTCTATTCATGAAGATAAGGAGTTAAACATGACGAATTTGGCAAGAGAGATGGAGAAAGTGAAGAAGTTAGCTGATGAAATAGTAGCAAATGGTGAATGTGTTGTAGCAAATGGAAGAAATCTAGATGATCATGAAGACTCAACAGAGTTTCCTAATTTCTTCCTTTGCCCCATTTTACAGGTTCGTTGTCTATATTGTTATGCTTTACTTGAGCCGAGGGTCTATTAGAAACAACCTCTCTATCCTCATAAGGTAGGGGTAAGGCTGCATCCACACCACCGTCCTCAGACCCCACTTGTTGTCGTCTATCCAACATTTTAAGGGTGTCTTTGGTACGAGCAAGAGTCATTTTCTGGTGTTTGATTGACAAAATTGTTTCTTTTGTTGTTGCAGGAAGTGATGAAGAATCCACATGTTGCAGCTGATGGATTTTCATATGAGCTAGAAGCTATAGAGGAATGGCTAAAGAATGGAAGAGATACATCACCAATGACAAATTTAAGGCTCAAGGGCAATCTTCTCACTCCGAATCATAGCTTACGTGCTCTGATCCAAGACTCACAAAAGAGACAATCAACTTCTACCAGATAGATAGATCAATAGATGGACAGATAGAGAGAGTTGATATGAAAGTTCATAGGATTTTGTACATGCAGGAGAAGAATAATAAAGGTAGTAACAGCAACAAGAGAACTCAAGTCTCTTAGATTTTAGAGTAAACATGGTCTCAGAACCATCTTTGACAAGTTGTTTACTGCTGAATGTATCAAGAATACCAATCATATAGTTTTATAACTTAACTGAGATATCCCGACTGTCATTGGTGCATGGTTTGAAACTCGGTGCATAATGGACCTGCCTTTCTACCCTTAATACGATAAACAAATTACAAGGGACAATAGATAGTAACAGAAATCGAAAGAACAAAAACCTACAAAAGTATTTCAATAAAATGCTTCCATTCATCATAACCAAAAAACCAACTTACATTTCTATAGAAGAAGAATTGATTAACAGTTGAATATCTATGGGATTGCCCCATATAATGCTATATTTTGGTAAAATATGTATGTACCTTTCACCTATTTCAGCTATACTCTTTCTAAGCTATGCTTTGAATAACAATAAGTTTCTTCCCTGAAGTTTGGCATGAAGCAAAAACAAGTTTTTTTCTTTTGCATTTCGTCATGTGCCGACACATTTAGCCCAGTGGAAACACCTTGCTACTCTACTCGGTAAGGAGTAGTCTAAAAGGGAAGAAGGATCTGTCATAATGTCTTCAGCCTTTGACCAAACGTACACTCCTCGTTCTTGTCTGCTTCCAGGAACGGTGTTGTCTAATACGAATGCCACTAATAGTGTGACCACCATGTTCAAGGACAGAAGTGCATTCATTGCAAAATTGAACTGACAACAACATAAGGAAGAAACCAGATGTAAGTTCGTTGCAAATTCATGGAAATTAAGAAGGAAAATTGAGTAAAAAGTACATTTTTTTTATAGAATTCCGTTCTTGTACACAAATTCCATGTTTACCAAATTGTGTGCAATCAGAGGTGGAGTCAGGATTTCAACTTTATGAGTTCTAGATTTTAGAATGACGACTTCATGTGATAGTACACATTTAACTAAAGGACAATAACAGAAGTCTTTAAGATGAACTCACTTGTGAATTCCCGGTATGTACTGGTCCATTGGATGCTGCTGCATAAGGAATTAGATAGCCAGGCAAGATTAGGCCGGTCTCTGGTGCGTACTGCTGAAAATAAGCAGGGACCGACAAACCAAAGAACAAGGATACACCAACAATTATAATGTTTCGGGAGCTTGCATTTTGTGTATACTGCAATGTAGATAGTCCCAGAGCCACAATAAGAGCCCATGTGAAGCATAGTACCGCAGCTGCCAATGCTTGTGGTATAGAAGCAAGAATGGCACCAATTTTACCTACCACATCAGTTGAGAAATAAGAGGTTACATGTCTTTGCTAATGAACTTGCCAGCTATTCAAAGACGTCATTTTTCATATTAAAAGAAGCAAATAACAAGAACATACATGTCTATCTACAAGAATAGACCAAGAAGGCAGTACAATTTATGAAACATAGCACTTAAAACTTATCGAGAGGCAGAGCCAAGATTTGAAGCTTATGGGTTTGGGATTCTAATTCTAAATTAATAACTTGTACATATCCAATAGATTTCCTAAGACAAATACAGGATTTGGACCAAAGCTACTAAGTTTGACCGAACAGGTAAGCTCAACTCTAGCTCCGCCAAATTTATTTGAACCTACATGTTCCATTGATGAGAGTCTTCTTTATGGTTTAACTGCCAAATAGCAGGAATCTGTTTTTCAGGTTTCACATTTATTAACAAAATTCATGGACCAGTACAGTATTGTAAAAGGGGAACGGAGACGAAGAAAATCTTGCAATGCTTCTTTCCATTCATCTAACAAGTATAAAAATTTCCACAGAAGCGGACTAAAAAGAAAAGTAAGACAGACAAATTGAAACGGAGGGAGTACTAACTAGAAAAAAAGGAAGGGATAGGATAAGCTTTTTCCTGCTTCAATGAAGAATTAGTCTTTCATTAAATCATACCTACAAAGGAGAATAGGATTAAAAGTGCTGCTCCAAGCTGTACAGCCCTTCGGTTGGCTACTTTCGTTGCATTGATCGTGTGTACATTCTCTGTCAAAGTTGTTGCCCCAGTACCCGTTCCCCAAAGTCCAGCCAATACACTACAGAAACCTTCCAGACCAATCCCCCTGCTGACTATACCTGGGGTTGGGGGCTTCAAATTGATTCGTATTGCGGCGGAGTGATAACTTCCAATCTACAATGTGCAAATCTTAATCAATAATTGGTCTTGAATTATGACAGATGGTAAGATTAGTAAAAGACAACTTTTTTTCTTTTTACTTTATTTTCTTTTTAAGAGTGAAGGATCAAAAACACACCTAAAGTATCCCGATTTTTCGAGTTTCATACCTGAACTATCAAGTGTGCGAATTTCTTAGCTATCGCCAAATGTTCATCGAAACACACCTCGACCCTGACTAGACCAAATGTATTTCGGTAAACATTTGGTGATAGTTCAAGTAGGAAACTTGATAAAACAAGATAATTTAGGTGCGTTTTTAACCCTTTGATCTTTTCTAAAAGCAACATGAAAGAGTTTACAGGAACCAAAAACAACAAAGAAGGAAGTTTTTCTTTTTTAAATCTTGCTGCTGAAATGCAATCGGTCAGCATAGAGAAAAGAAGAGTAAGATTCCTTTTCCTCTAATAATAAATTATAAAAGAAGATGATATGCCAGAAATGCCAAATTGTGAAAATGAGACCTCGTGTTGGTGACACACTTAACTAGAATGATTTGGATACCATAAATGACACATTTACACAGGTCACTGCTTACTCACCGAGTCAATGGAAGCAACTAGCGACACAATAACCATAATGATTGAAGTCCGTAACCGAAAGGTCGGTATACCCCATTGCAAAGGGTAAGGAATCCTGACCCAGGCAGCAGTTCTCATAGCATTGGAGACATCAGTCCTACAATGCCTCATTGTATCTGCATGCTTTTGACAAGCATCGATAAGGATGTTGGAGTTTGGTATGTCGGGGCTACAACCCTTAAAGTTATATGCACCACCAGCTGTCAGGAAAAACGCATACGCCCAAATGATCATAACACTAACAGGGACCTGCAATAATTCTTTTTGTTCGTTAGAAAGTAGATGAACATGTGATGATAGTTTCCGTAGTAGCTGAAAAATCATAATACATCTCCCAAAATTGTTCTCCATAAGAAAGGTCTTGGAACTAAATCCACTAATATTATCTTGTTCGGAGGCTCCCGTCTCCAAAAACCCTCCACCTCCCAAAAAGAAAATATTCAAAGAGAAAAATAAGAGGAAGAGCAGAAAATACGTACAGCATATATACGAAACACTCGGTAACCAAAAATGGATATTCCTCCAAGGTACTGTAAAGAGAAATGACAGAACATAGTTAGTGAAAGAAAAAAAAAATATACTAGAGCTCAGAAGTGAGACACTGGAAATCTATGTTGGTCGGACTCTTCAAAAATGTCGACAAGTGTGTGTCAAATCCTCCAAAAGTAGTGTATTTTTGTAGGATCTGACACAGTCACGAGTGTGTCAGTATTTTTGGAGAGTCTGAGCAACATAGCTGAAAATCAGCTCATCATCTGATATTTAAGAGCATCTTATCCATGCCAATACAAAACATCTTTTTTAATTCTATCAAGTAAGAAAGATTTCAGTAAATAAACGGAAAAATTCCCGTATACAAGTCATATACCAAAAACAAAACTTATGATCATAAAACATTCATACAGCTACCTACCAAGGTAAAAATAAGGATAAGCAGTATCTGAGGAAGGCTGATTTCTACACAACTACCAGCTTGTGGAAAGCCATAGCTAAAAAATGCTAAACCCACTGCAGCTACTGTTGGTGCGACCACAACGGGATTTACTAACCTGCAGGATATGTTCTTAAAACATATTGATTAATTCTTGGAAGAGTCTTAAAAACAGAACTAAACGACTGATCTAAGTCATATTTGTGAAATACAAGCTCCTACAAGGACATTCACAAAATGGGGGCTGGTCAAGAAGGATAATGAGTAAAGTGCTCAAATATTACCGTAGAAAAAGGGACATCAAGCCACTGTAACCCAAGAAGCTCTGGAAAATTGATCCAACAATTATAGCTCCTTGTAACTCCCTCATTATGTACCTAAATTTCTGTGGACACCCGAAAAGTTTCCATCAACAAAAAACCATCATCTATTACAAGAACATGTTAATATATATAGAATAAATAAATTTCACGTGCAGTCAATATTGAGGGGTAGAGATGTTGTTTCCAATAGACCCTCGACTTATATATAAAAAACATTTACATAAACAAAGTCTCACTAGGAGAACTTCATTTTTAACTTACATGATCAGCAAGATTCCGGTACTCCTCAGAATTCATGATAACTAATGCAGGAGCCAAATATACAAATGAACTCCCTTGAACTAATGGCAGACGGGTGCCAAAATATGAGTGCAGTATTGTGGTAAGGCCAGACACTAGCAGCATTGTGGAAACCACATCGGCAGTGTCTTTCTGTCACCACATGGAAAGAGAAATCAATGAGAACGACGAAAAACTTGCTAACCATATACTACTGTAATTCAAGTTGTAAGTTCATAAGAAACAACTCACATCACTTCCACCCATGGTGGGAACAGTAATCAGAGGGATAAAAATAAGTGAACCAGCCAACGACAAATAGTGCTGCAACCCATAGAACATAAGAGGCACTGCAGGTTAAAGACCAAAAAGAGGTCAACAGTGATCAACATAGAATCGCAGGAGATCATGCATCTGAATAATTTCACCATGAAAAGTCTTTACAACTTCATCATGAATAAAATTCACCATGACATTTATATTATACCATATTCTATGACAAGGGTAACATAATTTATCCCACACATGTATTTATTCATTTTTTTCCGACAGAAAGACAATTTTGTGATAAAATAACATAAATTTTGTTGAAGTGTGTGACCATCTCATCTAAAAGCTTAAGCTATTAGAGAGAGCACATTTTTATGATTCTACATTAATCATTATACAACAGAAGCTTCAGAGATATGTCTATTTAGTCAAAATATCTTGATTTTAGCAATAAATGTTACAGTGCAGACCTATCA
Source organism: Solanum raphanifolium (assembly GCA_036250405.1). Lineage (NCBI taxonomy): Eukaryota > Viridiplantae > Streptophyta > Magnoliopsida > Solanales > Solanaceae > Solanum > Solanum raphanifolium. The sequence continues at coordinate 78,440 of JAJOOE010004014.1, forward strand.
ATGCATATTGGATGAGGACTTAAATGCTGTAATACAAGAAGCAATTTCTTGGAATCCTGCTAGTTAAAAAAGAATTTTTTATTTGGTTCAAAATCAAGAGAATACAACTTTGCCACAGAAAGAACAGATGGGAAAGTAATAGCAAAACAGAATGGTAAAAACTTACCTCCAACCGGCGTTTACATCAAGCCAATGAATGCAAGACATGTGTCATGCATATCACTTTATTGGTTTGGTGGTGTAAACGCCAGGTGAGGGAGGGCAAATATTTACCAACAAAAAGTGCATATTACTATCTTTGTTTGTTTCCCTTGGTGAACTGAACGAAAATAAACTGTGACTTCTTTATAAATTCACTTCTTTAATCTATGTATATACTATACTAAAAGTTGGAAGCCTTAAGTCTGCTGTTGAACTACCAAAATATCCATCGAAAGTTGACATGCCATTTTACTCTTCACCACCACGGAGTAAAATTACCTTCAATTTTATGATTAATTTGAGCTACATTAAGCAGGGTAAATAGGAAGAGATCTTTTATCTACCAATACTTATTGTTGTTGTGCTAATTATCTAAATTTTATTTACAAGAATACAATGTCAGTTTTTTCACATTTCAACTTGAATTTATTTGCTCCATTCAGCTTCCACCATTAATAACATTCATGTATAACCTTTTCACATCCTTTATTGCACTTTATAAAAGTGCATAGCTATGTGTCAGTTCACTTTATCATTTTCTCTTGTTTATATCATAGCATTACCAATTGCAAGTTTCCTTTTCTTCATAATAACCTATTGCTCTTCCGTCTGGCATATCTTCTTAGCACCATTTGCAATAGACAGATAATTTTATATCTTTGTTTGTTAGTTGGCTTTCTAAATAGATAAATTTATTTTCTACTTGTTGCCTACTATCTAGGAGAAAAAACTTACCCGCATCTGGTGTTCACATCAAACCACATCAACTTACCATGATTGAGTAATTTCATAATGTGAGAATACGTATCAATTAACCATGGTTATGGGAAAGAAGCCTGTGAAAACAAGTGTCTTGCATGTATGTGAAAAAAGTCCATATGCAAGCAAATGTCTTGCATCTATTGGTTCGGTGTAAGCATCTGGTGTGGTAAAAATTTACTCGCACGCAATGTTTACACCAAGCCAATGAATACATATCACATACACTGTGATCATTGAACCATAGTTAATTAATACACATTCTCACATTAATTTATCATTAAACCATGGTAAATTAGTATATGTTGATCAACCACCAGGTCCTTGGTAAGTTTTTACAATTAATTAATCATCCGATCTCATAATTGAACCATGGTAAATACATATTGCAACCAATGTTTACACCAAATCAAGCACTTTAAAGTTTAACCTTAGCATCTAAAATTAAAGTGAAAATACATATCACTTAACCATGATTAAGTGATAAATATGTGTATGAAAGACGTGTTTTGCATTCATTAGTTCGGTTTAAACATCGGATGCATATAAGATTTTACCATGGATTAGTGGGATTGATGGTCCATTTACTTTTGATGGACATTTTAGTATTCAACTTTTGACTTAGGGGATCCCTAGTTTAAATATAGTATCAATAGATAGATTAGTTCCCAATGGTGAACCTATATTTATGTCTACTGTAAGATGTCTAATTCATTTTTCTTAATAGTGATAAGTTGTCTATTGTACATTGTCTGGGGTGGCTTTTAAAATGTTTCTTATGCTTGAATTTACTTTCCACAAATGACTTCCTTAAGAGTATACCCTTCCAATCTATGCTCGGACTCTCCGAAAATGTTGTCGCACCCGTGTCGGATCCTCCAAACATACACAACTTTTGGAGTATCCGACACACACCCATCGACATTTTTGAAGAGTCCAAGCAACATAGCTTTCAATTCGAATCAAACAAGGCAATCTAGCAATATAGCAGTGTACTTCAGTGTTTAAAGGCAAAGTGAGAAAAAGAAAGAGAGGTGTGGGTGACCTTTATTTGGTGATCGTGTAAAAACCAAAAGGTGTTTGTTCATATAATTGGTGATCGAATGAAAAAACAAAGGGCATTTTTCATTTTTGGTGATAAGAGTGAAAACCAACTCAGCAGTGTTGGTAGTGAATGCTAGAAAACACAGATTGTACTCAGATTATAGAACTTCAAAATGCTTGAGATATAACTCCCTTGTGTTCCAAGGGGACTCGAGCAGGCACAATATTTGTGATATGAACCAGCATAAAAATTCCTCCGCTCCTTTACTTTCCTGCAATTTATCTTCATACTTGTTCAACTGAAAAACTAATGAGTTTGTTATGCAGCTTATTTATCTCAGTTTTCAGTCGACTAAATCAAACTAAGTCTACTCAATTTAGAGCTCACAGGCCACTAACCTCTTGTGTTTTCAGAAGGAACAATCTGTACAAATTTAAGCAAGACACCTGATTACAGCTCCTTACATCAAGGATTGAATGTGTTATTGTGATTGCACATAAATAAATAAAAAGACACCCATTCAAATTTCACTGATTCGCCTACATTGACTCCCTACATTACTAGGATCTATGTTGCTCGAACCCTTCAAAAATATCAACAGGTGCATGTCGGATCCTCCAACAATAATGCATTCCTGGAGGATCTGACACGGGTGAGGCAGCATTTTGGTGAGTCCGAGCAACATAGACTGAGATACTTCTCCCTGCTTCGCCTTGTACTCTACTTAGATGGTCACGGAACAGTCTCTTCTTAGTGATGCTATTCTAAAAGATTCTTAAATTTTCGCTAAAATCATTTGACATAAAGACACTAAAATAAGAATCACAACGAAGTGTAAGGGAAAAATGATTAGTTCAAGTCAGTGACCACACAACAATGTTAGAAGCAGAATAAATACTAACCAACACCCGGATTTTCCCTTAATCCACATTTCATCCGCGGAGACTGATGCCACCCTCCATAACTAGGATCCTCGCCATCGGGATATACGCCCATTCCCACTTCTTCATCCACATTGCCATCATCCTTCCTTGGTACTTCTGTAACTGGAGTAGCTGCTTGAGCTATGTGTCCATTCCCACTCCCATTAACAGCTCCATTAGCACTATTACCATCATTGCCATTCTCATTCCTAGCATCTTTCCTCTCCTCATTATGACCTCTCAAAACAGGCTCCATCTCAGTTCTCCTCCCAAGATTTTCACCTCTTCCTCTTCCTCTTCCTCTTCCATTTCTCAAACCCTGGTCGGTAGACCCCGAAATTGGCTCAATTTCAACCCCTCTATTCCTTGCCCTTCCTAAAATAGGATCAAGCTCAATCTTTGGAGATACAGTTTCAGTTTTATCAACCCCTCTTTCCAAATCAAATCCAACATTCTCATTACTACTCACATTCAGATCTCTACCATTATCAAAATCCCTCCTACTATGACCACCACCTCTTTCAGTCTCACCAGAAAAAGTTGTTGACACAAAACCAGTTCTCTTAGCCCAAGATTTCAACTCTCTAGGATCATAACCTTTCTTTGGTACAAAAGGCTCAATCTTTGGATTTACCCCCTTTTGCCTCTCCATTCTTCCTTTCATTTCTGAGTTTGACCCACCTTCCATTTCACTATTTCCTCAAATGGGTATCAAGAAAAGACCAACAAAATCAATTCTTTCTTCTGTTTCTCTCACCCCCACTACACTAAAACAAGAAAAGACCAAATCTTCAAAGCAAAGAACTGAAGTTTCAACTAATGCAACAAAAGGGTGTCAATAAAACACCAACAAAATCAAGTCTTTCTTTTGTTTCACCCACCCCTGCTGCACAAAAACAAGTAAAGAACAAATCTTTAAAGCAAAGAACTGAAGTTTCTGATAATGCAATAAAAAGGTGTCAATAAAACACCAACAAAATCAATTATTTCCTCTGTTGCTCTCACCCCCACAACCCAAAAACAAGAAAAGAACAAATCTTTAAGCAAAAAAAGAACTGAAGTTTCTAATAATGCACTAATGGGGTTGTCAGAGTGAAGTTAACATGATTTTTCTGAGCTCTTTCAAACCATTAATGGCTACTGTTTAGCCGGTAAGAGCTCAAAAAACTACTGCTCAGCTGTTGCTATCAAACGAGCTGAAGTTTCTTCTTGGGATGGTGTGGAAGTGTAAAGACAAGAGTGCCACTATTATGTAAGTTGCCGTTGAGAAATAGTGAGATTTATCATTGGAGGGTTACTACTACTTCCCTACTTTCTTAAATTTCATATCATCAAGTTGAAATCCGACAAACAAATTGAAACTACAAGAGTATACAATTATGTCCCTTTTTCAAAATTATGTGTTTTGGCTCCCTTAGTTTTCAAGCATGTTGTCCCTTAGTGAGTTCATGTTGTCTTTACCTTGTAAAAGGAAAACAATTTGTCTGTTCTCTTGAGTGATTCATGGACTTGGTGATGAATGATGATTGTCATATTTTGTTGAGAAGCAACATCTTTTTTGGTTTCGGTTTCGGTTTATTAAATTTGTCAAAATATTTTATTTAGACATTCAAATTAAGATATGTATTAAATCATGCCCAATTTTCTTTTCGAAATTTAAGTGTCTAACTAAAAGACTTCTTAAGAGTTGAGATATGCAATTGAAACATGACTTTTCGAATGTTTAAATGAAATATCATAACAAGCTTAAGGGATTAACTATGTATTACGTCTTCCTTCTTCTTTTTTTCATGATGATGTTCAAACAAGTTAACATGTAAACTAATTCATCGATACGTATTACCTCTTATTAGCACAAATAACAAGTAATGTTTACATTGTTTAATTAGTTTAATAGAATCAGGTAAGAAAATTATGATTTAAAAACTAGGATATTTATTTTAATTTTTTTGTATCTAATAAGTACATTGAAATTTGCATGAAAAATCTCATATTTGAAATAGGGGTGCTCCCTAATAAAAGTGTTCCATACTTGTTTTAAGACAAAAAGCTAATCAAAATTTACATAAAGAAAGGAGATTTAAGTGATTTCCCTAATCTTGATTTTCTCTAATTTTAATTCTATTTAGTGGTTGATATTGACAACTCACTGAGATGTACCAAATTTTGTATTTAAAAATTATTTCTTACATGAAGTGAAATGGACACAAGACCTTTTAATGTGCAATAATAAAGATTGAAAACAAAATAATATATAGTAGTAAGCCATGTGCAAAAGTAGCACTAATAAGTATTTAAACCATAGGCTAATTGTCATGATTTGGTTGGCTAGAAATTAATAGGTGATAATAAAGTTTAACAAGAAATAAAGTGTTATTATTAGTGAAAGAAAGCATAAAATTCAAAGGCCTTAATGGAAGTGTTAATTTGAAAAAGCAATGTAAGAAAGTTTATTTGTCGATAAGAATTGTGACGGAGTGTTAAGTATTCTTTTATCTTTATTAGATATCTTTGCATTTTGGCTTTTGGGATTGTTCCCTAAATATGGAGTCATCATCAATTGTTCGATTTTTTATAGCGAATTCAAAATTAATCAAACTCTAATATAAATATCAAATGTCGAATAAGAAAAAGGATAGAAAGTGAGGTCTATTCTACCGACAAGATTCACTATGGATTTTACATCTTGAAAAGAAATCAAACAAATCAGATTTCTCTTAAGTTTAAGAATGGGGTCCTAATAATTACAATCTATATTAGTATATACTAATTATATGTTTTTTTGACAATCTTGAGGAACAAGATAAGATTGGCACTTTGGAGTTGTTGATGATGATGATGCATAACCAAACAAAAGTTCTTTGACTTCATCATCTTGTCTTTGCTACCATTCTACTTCTCATTTCCTTAGGACTCTTTCTTTTTGTTTTCTTTCATTTATTTGGCGTTCGATATTTATTTTTAATTCTGATTAATTTAAATTTAAGTCAAAATCTTCTACAAAATTTGATTAAAGGTACGAAGTAACTCTGTCCTCTAATGTTTTAATATTTTTGCTTACCGCAACATGATCAATTTTGAATGGTTTTCCTTCACATCCAAGCTAAATCCATTGAAACTTTGGATTTTCATTTTCTCCCTTAAAATTATTGCAAAATTATAATTACTCTTTTTTCCTCGACAAATAATTTAGAAAGGTTTATCCTTTTATACTTTTCCAATGCAAGAAACTGCCGTTTAGAGATCAGGTAAACATAAAATTAATAAATTTATTATATTAAAGCCAGATAAAAGTTTCACAGATTCTAAACAGTAAACTTTACAATTAATATCCAGCGAAATGGTCTAATAAACCCATGTACTTGTATGAGTTTGTATTGTGAACCCTTCTACTTAACTCTTTATCAATTGAACACTTATACTTAATAAAACACAATTTATCAAACCCCTCTGACCATTGACTAGGCTTATGTGGCATTAATATGGTTGAGTTGGCAAAAGTGTGTGAATTCACTCTCATTAAGGCAAGTGATATCCTATTTAAGTTTTAAAAAATATTTTAAAAAATAAAAATAAAAATAAAAAACAATAAAATAAAAAAGCTTTTTTAAAAAAATAACTAAAAAAAGCTTTCTTTTTCCGCCAACCGGTTCACCTCCATTTTTGGCCATCTCCATCCCTATCCAATCCATTTTTCTTTCTTCTTCACACTCTTGTCATCTTTAGCAGATCTTCGCGTTGGCACCTAGAGAGAGACGGCGCAGACCATGGTGCGATGGAGATGAAGACGAGTGAGGAAGAGAGCATGTATGGTCGCCGACAAGAGTTGCGACGACGACTGAGACGTCAGCGAGGAGCCTCCTAGCATAGCAGTCGGTGATGGTGAGGGGCAAGGAGCTGGTGCGGCGGCTTAAGGTTTCTGGATTTGTGGAGGTTAGAGAAGGAGGAAAGAAACTGGTGAGGGCGTGCGATGAAGATGGAGGTTGGTGGGGGAGATCGTATTTGTGGTCTCGCCGGCAAGAGGAGTGGCAACAACAACGATTTTTTTTGACAGTTGGGCCATTTCACGGTGAAAATGGAAGATGATGTGAGGAGACCCAAACTTTTAATTTAAAATAATAAATTAAAATTTAATTTGTCAAAATTGCATCAAAACTTTATGATTTTTCTTGTCAAAAAAGAAATTATTATAAAAAATGATGTGGCAAATTTTATCTGACATGGCGTGTGACTCAACGCGATTGAGAGTCACGATGAGTTGAAAGGGTTCAACAGGTTGAGTTTAAATAGGTTCAGGGGTCCAGATGACAAAGAGGTAAGTAGAAGGGTTCACAATACAAACGCATACAAGTACAAGGGTCCACCAGATCATTTTGCCTTAATATCCTGCAAATGTCTGATTGGAGTGAAGCTTACTTTATTGCTCTCTTTTCAAAATCCTCATCTTTCCTCAAATCTCTTTGTATCATGTTTAAGTTTTGCTACAATTTAGACCAAACATGACTCACCCGCAGTTTATCGAGAACATGACTCTAGATAAGAGAATATAAGTAATTTTGACTTGGCCTAGTGCAAAAGTATGATAAAGAAGTGCTTTTTGTGAGATAAAGATTGGATTCTAAAAGGTGTGTGTGTGTGTACACAAAAAGGAGATGAAGAGTGATTCAGACTCCAGAACACAAGAAAGATCATGTGCAACATTTTATAAAAGGAGATGAAGAGTGATTCAGACTCCAGAACACAAGAAAGATCATGTGCAACATTTTATATATTTCAAGGCAATAACAGCCCATGCTTAGTCATTTCACAAAACCTCTGACATCCCATATATACAATGCCAATGAGAATTTGAAGCTTCTCTTGAATGCTAATAATTGTACATGATTAGATAAGAACTGTAACCTAAGAAAGGAGTTTTTCAATCTCTATGAGATGGCTAAATAGTTGAGCCATCAAGGTCGAAACCCAGACTACAATACTTGGTGTGTTACCATTCCACCTGCTTGTATATGGCGAACAAGATTACCTTGGCAACCTGCCTGTTCGTGGGCTTTGACAGACCGTCTGGTGGATCAGTGAAGGTATGCGCAGGTTGGTCAGGACACCAAATATTACTAAAAGGAAAAAGTACTGAAAGGCTATTTATGATGCTAGAGCAAGAAAAGTTTTATGGACAAAAGATAAAGTAGAGAAGCCGCAGGTTTTAGGCTCATAAAATGGAAGCAAAATCACTGTGTCCAAAATCAGTGGCAAAGAACAAGCATAATCAATTAAGAGCTAATAACATCACGCTTATTAGAAAAACGATACAACATGGAACTGCCATATGTGTGGAAGCTATGTCAATCATAAATCACGAGCAGAAAAGACCTCATGCCTTCTCAAGAACACATGACGTCATATCGAAGAACACAACTGCATCACTGATCACAGAATATTTGCCATTGAACAATATGTGATACATGTACTTTTTCACTACTGAATCACATATTACTCCATCAATAAGTTCTAGTGAACCAACAACAACTTCAGAAAAAGATAGTAATTTGGATGTAAGAAAACTTGCAAAATCATCTTCAATAAAAATCATCATAAGATCTCTTAGCGTGTCTCCTATATGACTTCCTAGAGAACTCAACTGTACATTTTCAATATCCTACGATATATGACACGATGCATGAACCATTTTAACGATTCAACGATGTTAGTAACACATAACGACCTTTAGGATAATTCTATGCACTCATTCATATTGAGTTGAAGTACCCAAGCCTTGATACTGGCGGAACATACCTATGTCCTAAATGTGCTTAAAGGAAACCTCCTAAGAGGTAGTTAGGATCCGACTGTCAATTGCACAAGGCACTATGGTAGACACAGAGGTACAAAAGAGGTAAGGCATACAACCTTCAAGTATAAGACACATGGCCTTATGTGTTAGGTGTTGGTACATGATACAAAAAGGAGATAATTGCAATCGGAAACATAGTCAATAAGGTCTATATTAGTGCGCCACAGAACTGTACATGTTAGGGAACATAGAAATTTTGTCGTGAAGTTTTTAAATAAGCAATACAGAGAAATAACCTATCAATTCTCAATTTCTACAATTTGTTCTCAACTTTCAAGCTAATTGTACTCAATATTCATATCCTTATGGAGTCCTTTACAATCGAAAGAAAAAAATATATACTCAAAAAGCATTTGCCTTTGCCTCTAAAATCACCACCATACACACAAAACTTCTAAAAATTTTAACGTAAGCATATGAGACAATTAGTATCTACTTAGTCCATAATATCACTAGATAACTAATTCTATACTTGGAGTCGGACAGAAGTTTCTATCACATATCAGAAATTGCTAAACTTAAGACATATCAAGCTTGCAATGACCCCGGCTGACAAATGCCTACTACATGCATTCAGTTTGCCCTTAGAGACTTCCTTCTTCAGAAACAAAGGTACAAAGAGAAAGAACTAAACAACTGCTTAGATATCCTTTTCTACGCCATAAATAAGCATCTACGGTTCAGCTTCTGCTTCACTTATATGCAATTTCTGACAATGGGCACAAGGCACCATAGTACTACAATACAACATATGTCAAGAAACCCCATATTTCTTGTTTCTTACAGAATACAACTCTCTCAAAGGCTGCAAATAAAACAGTGAAAACCTTATGGCAGATCACACATCCAATGCACACAGAACATCCACTTCTACTATTTGATTCATCTAAACGTTATTCAAGGATAACATCAAAACCATTATACTCAACCCCAAAAATATAAATTACAAACTAACAATTCACACAGCAAATTCAGTATTCTAGTACTTTTTTCTGTTAACACTAAAACATTACGAAAAGAAATGGCTCCAACTAGAGTGGAAGGTACACATCAACTCCAACTAGTTTATCATTGAAGTTTTCTTGAAAGACTACGCCTTTCAGCATGTGCCACCATTTCCTCATATCAATCTTGCTGTTAGCGAGAACACAAATCACACTCATAGAGTTGGTTTGGGTGTGTAGATGATATATACCTAAACTATTGCAGCTGAAATAGCTTTCTTACAAACAAAAATATCAACTTTTAACAGCAAGCCATTGCACAACCAATTTCCATTCAGCTCCTCGACCTCGAGGAACTTTATTATAAATTACTATACCGCTTAGCTCCACTATTCGAAATTTATAATCCAGATTAACACCAAGCTTAACACATAGAACAATAAAATTGAAGAGTATTCCAAGTTCAATTGATTAACAATTCTATATCACACTGAAGAATATACAATTACAACACACATGATTACATAAAGCATAAAACCCTAAAAATCCATTTTAACCACATAAACCATCTTTACTTCGACTTTACCACTGCTAGGGTTTTAACTTGCTGTTCTCTGTATCGGCGCTTGAGGTAGCATTCCAGAATTTCCATAACGCAGACGTACCTCTTCATCTCCTCCAGCTGCCGGCTCAGCTCCGCTTCCCGAGCCCTAGCTCGCTCCAACCGCGCCTCTGTCTCAGCTAACCGGTCCCGGAGGTTTTCAACTACCACGGCGTTCTCGTTCGCCGCCGGTAAAGTTCGGGTCCGGCGGGTCGGGTCAGTTAAGTCGTCTTTTGACGGTAATCGTTGACCGCCGTAACACATTTTGATTGGGAAATTTGGAGTAGTGTTAAAGAACTTGTGATTTAAAAACGAGAATTAGGAAAGGTGTAAGGGCTCGGTAAAATTACGAGATAACTTATTTTAGAATTAGTTATCTCGAGATTATGATCTTTAACATTATATATGACTTAATCCATCTAATAAATTGTACCCTTTATTACTTGAGTGATTCCTTGTTAAATTTTTTTTGAAGGGTGTCAATATTTTAGTAAATTTCACGCTAATAAATTTCTCACAAAATTAATATTTGAGTTTGATTTAAATACGATGACAGTAATATAGTATTCAATATAATATCAGATCATGTATTTTAAATCTCATTTTGTGGAAATTTACAGAGTATTATGTTGTTATTATTGTTATCAAGTTATGTATGATAATTATAGGGAAAAGGCATAAATTTTTTTTTTTGAATTTATTTCAAAAAATTAATTACACGTTTAAACTATCATAACGATCTATTATACACTTTTAAAGACAAAAAAAAACCTCATTTGAGAAAGATAAATAAATTAATCAAATCCTTTTTCCAACCCCTCTTCTTCTTTTTCACACCCCACCCGTATCTTCTTCTTATTCGTCATTTTTATTCTTTTATTTTTCATACCCTATTTTCATCCACATCACTTCACCCCACCTCCCCAGAATCATCTTCCCCTCCCCTCCCCTCCTCAATCATATACTATTTTAATTCTTCTCCAATTTCACCATATATATTATATTCGATTTTTCTCTTAAACTTTGTTGGTGGTTGATAAAATTGATGTTTGACTTTTAAAAAAAATTAATGGTGGATTTATTGGTGATGGATGGTAGGTGGCAAATAAGAGGGAGTTGAAGGTGGTGAAGAAAAAAAAATTAAAATTGATAACGATGGAGGTGATATTTGAACGTGGATTTTGTACTTTTTAATGGTGATTATGTGATATTAGTGATGAGTTTAGTTATGGGTGTTGAATTTTGTGGTGGTTCTTTACAAGTTTTGTGGGGATGATGGTGGTAGTGTGACTTCGATGAGTTTGATTGTATGTGGTGAAATTTGTGGTGACTATTTTAATTTTTGATGGTGAAATATATGAATCTGGTACTAATATGATGGTAATGGTGATGGTTCCATGGCGGTGTTCCTTGAAGAAGAAATAATTGAATGACATGTAGATGTTTTTTTGAAATCTAACGGGACATCTAATGTGGTAGTGAGATGATATTGATGTGACACAAGTATGATACACCTCACATTGTGAGAGTAGTGTTATTCGTCTTATAGGTAAATAAGTTTAATCTTGAATAGTATAGAGATGTAATTGGTCAAATGATAATTTAAAAATGTAACTGACTTTAAAAAACAAGTTCAAGGGTGAATTTCTGCAATTATAATTGTTGATGCTATATGAAACTTCAAGAATAAATTATACACGGACCCTACCACTACGTCATAAAGTAAAATTTCTTAGTAATATCCACTACAGTAACACATTATTTCCAGGAACCAACCAAGAAAACAAGAAGCAATTTCCACAAAGTGTATTTTCCAAGAAGGTTCATAGGAGCTACATCATAACTTCAATTGACAAAAAGTCCAAGTCACTAAAATAATTGACATGACATTTTGACCCTTTATATTCTTTACCTTCTATATATATGTCCAATATCTAATACACAAAGATAACACACACACACAAATTCATGTATACACAAACTAGTTGTAAAAGAAGAAGAACTCCAACTACTTTCATGACAAACTCTACACCATTCACATTACAATATGTTCAAATCTTGTTGATCATATTCAATTTTATTGCTTCAATATATCGAGCATATTCTAATAGTCAATACTCGTTATTAGCTTTCATCTTTTTCATATACTTTAGTGCTTACTTGGCAAATCACTTATCGTCTATATATCGAAGCCTTCCATCGAAAAATAAGTCTTTGGAGAAGAGTTTGTTGGGATTTGCTATATGGTTCTTGTATTCTTCCATTATTTTTGGGTTTGTGTATCAATTTTATCCATTTTTTGGATTTTGGGTTGGTCTGCCTATTCATGTTATAGCCATAATTATCAGTGGAGTTGTGTTTTATGACTATGTTATTTGTGATAATCAAGATGGAGATAATGGTCAGAATTTTAGGTATTATGGTAGTAGCAATGATCAAATGAAGATGAGTTATTGTGATGAAAGATGGGAGGTCATTTGGGAAAAAGTTTGAGTTACTAAGGACGTTTCAGTGCACTAAATTCTATGTACGATATTCGAGATAGAACCGAATCACTAAGGTTTATATATTGTACGCAGTATTACCTAAAAATGTTTGAGTTGTTAAAAAGTAATAAGGCATGTTTGTTTGTACACAGAGTACCAATCTCAATGTTATGTGTTAAATTTCCCAAAATCAGTTTAAGAAAGACAATTATATGTAAGTTTGTAAATGAATCCAAATTAAAGCTCTTCAAATCCAATAATTATATATTAACTAAAAATCAAATGAGTTAATTAAGTTAAGATGGAAATTAAACAAATCGTTTTTCAAGAGAACAATGACAAAGCTAATTTGAACTTCCCAAAGTAGGGAGCAAGAGCTATAATATTAGGCAGGGGTTTGGTGAGCCAATAATGTATGAGTTAATAAACTTGACTATTTATAAATTTCAAATTCCGATATCGCCTCTAATAGAGAAGAGTGTGCGACCACGGAAATTTTGAGTGTAGTAAATATAATTAACATACATTATTTAATCATAATAAATTAATATGATTTAACATAAACACGTGGACTTATTTGAGAAAACAAAAAAAAACATTTAGTAACAGAGTAGATATAAATATGATGTAATTTGTGACATACAAGAATTTGATTTATCTAAGTCAAAATCTTAAATAAAAGGTATAGTGGTTTATATATAATTGTTATATAAGTTAAATTTGAAAATGTCATAATATACAACTCATAGATATTAAGGAACACTAGAAATGATTCTGCGGATCATGTGTAAACATTAACCAAATGTTATTAGCTTGTCTCCTCCTTTTCTCATGGCATTAAGGAATAACCGATAATTTTTTGGGGCTTATTGATCAACATGTAACATGTTATAATATGTTAAATTTCACCAATAATATAAAAACTCTATCAATCGCTATCAATACATATATCATACAAATTCATTTGACAGATGGACTTGGATGATTTCTATGTTTTATTCGGAAAGAGCTAAAATTTCTATCGATCACTATCCACATCACTATATGTATACAATACAAATTCATTTGATAGATGACTTGGATGTTTTTCTACGTTTTTATTGGTCATATGCTATTTCTCTCAATAATATAAAAACTCTATCAATCACTATCAATACATATACTATACAAATTCATTTGATAGATGGACTTGAGTGATTTTCTATGTTTTACTCGGTAAGAGCTAAAATTTCTATCGATCACTATCTACATCACCATATGTATACAATACAAATTCATTTGATAGAGGACTTGGATGTTTTTCTATGTCATATGCTATTTTCTTATGAGTAAAAGTTTTATATATCAATAGTTTAAAACGATTTGAATTTTTAAATATTTTATAAGATAATTATATGTAACTTTCTTGAAACATTAACCTGTAATCTAAATAAAAAGAATTTTTTTTATAACAGATTAAAATATACTAACAATGCGTAAGAAAAATAATCTTTTACGATATCCATGTATATATTTATTTACCATATTACCCTTATGAAAAGTAGTAGTAGTGAATTTCCATGAACCCACCAAGAAGCAACAAAGCACATCTTTCAACTATAATATGAGGCATCTTCCAAGAGAGTGCCAAGAAAATTCTCCGAAGTCTTTTTCAAGTGATTTGACATAAAATTTGCCCCTTTATTCTTTATTATTACCACAGGGGGGGGGGGGGGGGGGGGGGGGGGGGGGGGGGGGGGGGGGGGGGGGGGGGGGGGGGGGGGGGGGGGGGGG
>JAJOOE010004015.1:0-95627 GCA_036250405.1 Solanum raphanifolium
ATATATATATATATATATATATATATATAGTATAGGATAAATTACCTTATTAGACATACATCACTACTATATATATTAATATTATCTTTACTTTCAAACAATTACATATATTACCACTTTTAATATTTTATACCATATATTAATATATTATTTGAAGATACAATTAGATTATTAGATACCCACATATCTTAAAACTAGGATTGATTAATTATCTGCTTAATTAACTAGGACAAAAGAAAAGGAAGGAGAATTTGGTCATTTCGGAGTAGATGAGTTGAGTTGGATGAGAAGAAAAGAACCTTCTTCGACTTTGTCAATTAAGAAAAGAGTGTCTGTTAACCCAGCGAAGGAACCGACGAAGAAGAAAAGAAAAAATTACACCAAAAAAGAGCAAAAATGGCGTTGCAATGGATGATATTGACGTACGTAGTAGCAGCAGAGGCAGCAATAGCTATTCTGCTAACATTGCCATCTCCTAAAGCTCTCAAATCTCGTTTTGTTTCTCTAATTTCACTCGCCCTTCAACCCTCTCTTTTCGTCGTCCCTTTCTCTGCTTTTCAGCTCCTCGGTATTCTATCTGCTTCTTATCCTATTGATTTTTATTTGCTACTTCGTTATTTTTACAATTATGTGATATTGAGACTTAATTTTTGTTCTTGTTGCTGTTCTCTTAGATATTTATTGGAAAAATGAGCATCGATTGATGTGTACGGGTGAGATTTGCACTGCTTCAGAGAGGGACCGCTACGAGAAATCGGTAAATTTTCTTTTCCCCTTTTTTGGAACGATTTTGTGTAGTAGTAATTTTTACTGGGTGAGTTTAAATTGTGTGGAAACAAAGCGTTTGGCATGTATGAAAAGGAAAATTGGTCCTACAGTGCCATTTCAACTAAAATTCTATGATTGGTAACCAATTTAGTTTCTACAATTTTGATGGACAAGTATAGCTGATATTTGCTTGATAACCCTGTGTTGCTTGTAACTAGATGTGGAGTTTAGTTGAGTTGTTGAGGTGTTTGATTTGCTGAAGACTGCAAGTTTAGGATTGAGATATAACTAAATTGTTATACACCGGTGTGCAAAATGGCTAATAAAGCAATGATTATTTGGGTTGCATATGCGTGATAATTGATTGTCATTCGTTAGAATTAGAAAGGATTTTGAATTTTCAAGTAAATTATTTGCAGTTTAAGATGTTCTTCTTTAAGTATATTACTACTTCTTGGCTGCATGAGTTTAGCAATAGTCGTGGAATTGAAATCAGATTGACCAGATATTGTACATATCTTATCCAGGTTGAAAAGGTGAAATCAGATTGATCAGTAACTGTACATATCTTAGATTATTTGTGAAGTTAGTCTTCTGTAAGTCTTACTTTTCCGTTCTAATAGGTGATGGCACTAAAGGTAATGCAGTTGTATATGTTGTTTACTCTAGAGACAAGTTAGATGCTGGTGCTAGAAAAATGGGAATAACGAGAAGTGTTTTATTGTAGTATGGTCATGAACTTATCCAGTGATGAACTGGTGACAGTAGGACATATATAAGATATCAGGTCTATTTGGAAAGGGAAGTTTTCCGTAGTTTAGGAAGCCACGAATAGGTAAAATAAACAGAAAGTAAGATAAATTCCTAACAAATCAAGGAATGAAGGTAGTGACCATAACTTATTTCATTTAGGGGAAGTGCTTGTTTTTTAATCAATTTATATAACCTTATATCAATGCATCAAGCCGAAGGAAACCTTCAACTCAATTTCTTGATCGTTTGGTTGAAATTTTAGCCAAGAGTTTGCAACAGTAAGGTACTACCACTTCAGAAATGAAGCAGCTGAAGGAACAATTGTTACTAGTCTAGTTTTGTATCTTCGGAAAGGTGTGGCTACCCTTCTATAGTGACTGCACCATTTTGCAAGTCTTCTGTATTTTGTTCTGACACACCATCTAGCATGTTCGATGAAAATTCCTGCACAAACATGCTTATTTCTTAAACATTATGAAAGTGGGGAAAACAAAGCATTTCAGTTGCAGGTCCTCTTGTTTTTATTTAAGTACCTCAGTGGTGGCATTATGGTGAGACAAAGATCAATTAATGGCTGCTAATTGGACGACGGATCAGCCCACTTCTCTTGTGTAGGATTGTTATTGTCATTTGTCTGTCAATCCATGGATTAAATTTATGTGATATTTAAGTTAAACATTTTGGAAATAAGAAATAGTCCTAATATTAAGTTTTTATTGGATGTCCCTTGAAGGGACAGTCCCCAGATTAAGTTCAGTCTTGTGATAAGTAGAATCGCCTTGATATGCAAACATCAGTCTAGCATATCAGATATTGTAGATTACAAAATACTTACGGTGGTAAATGCTGAAGACTGAATTCCTGAGCCATATGCAAAGAAACCCTTGCATTTTCCGGATAATTGAGGAACTGTGCTGCGTGGTGCATGGATTTCACTTGTTCCCTGTTCTTTTATTCCCTTTGTTCTTGCACAGAAATAGAAGCACATTGATGTTATGTTATCTGGCTTATGACTTCCTTTTCCCTTCTGGTTGTGTCTCCACTCATGTTGTGCAGATCTACAAGGCTCAAAGAAATGTGATCCTATGTCTGGCGGCATGCTTTCTCTACTGGTACATCAATAGAATCATTGTGGCCCTTATATGTGATTTTACTTTCGAAATGTGTCTCCTCTTTTATAATTTAATGCATTAACAATGTGTTCTTTATGTGTGTGAAGGTGTATCTATCGTGTTTGCAAGTACTACAAGGAGATTCAGAGCATTGAAGAAGTAGAAAAGAGATACAAAGACCAGTAGCTGTCTATCTGTGCACCAATCATATTATTCAAGGCTACTTATAGCTGAAGTAACATTTAGACCATGCAATGTAACATAATATGAGTCTTGTGCTTGCTTTACAAGCCATCACTATGAATCTATGACTGCTACATATTCAAAAGAGTTTGCAAAAGGGAAGAAAGTTTTGACAATATGGAAATTTCTCTAATATTCACTTTCCAAAATCTTTGTTTTCCAATCAGCACATTCCAATATCACAGGGTGAAATATAAAAGGCACAAGAAAGAGGCTACCAAAAACACCAAAAAAAAATAATTTAAAAAAAGAGATCCACTATCACATTTTTGCTACAGAGAGAATCAAGCAGGATGCCTCTTCTTCTTCTTTGTCTTCAACCTATCACATAGGAAAGTTTTCTCTAATTGATCCACCCTCTGTGCCAGCGAATTCAGCATCCGTGTTTGTATTTCATTTTTTTGGCACAGTTCAGTCATCATTCTCAACATATTCTCATTCTTTTCCACCATTTTCTCCATCAACTCTCTGTTCCTTCTGCTCTCCTCTTCCCCGTAAAGCTTGTGTGACCTTGTTTCATTCTTCTCATCCTCGACTCCTTCAGTCACATCCCCAACTTCACCTCTCTCCACACTTTCCTCCACACATTCATGCATTGGACAATCTGTTTCCTCCTGCAATCCTTCACACTTCTCAACCGAAGGTGCTACATCGTGTTCACCCTCTATGGGTGTTTTCTCATCATTTGATGCCGCTTGAGTTTCTACATCCACACTCTGCTCTAACAGATCACCAAGTTCATTCTGATTTGTCAATTTTCCATCTTCTTCCTGATTTCCTGTTGAATTGGGGATGTTTACGGTCTGATTGGCTGGTTCAGAGAGCTCATCGTAATCATTATATTGATTCTCCTCTTCAGCTGCAATTTGATTTGCAGCGGAAACAATGGAGTCAACTTTCTCTTGCAAATAGATGGCCTTTCTAATTACAGCCTTTCTGCACTCCCTAACACCAGAATCAACTCCACGAATGGAGTCCAACTTGAAAAGCAGAGACATCAGCGTCTCATTCACCCGCAACCTTTCCCTTTCATCTCTACAAATCAGCTCCGCCGTTTCTCTACACAAAAGCTTCCGCTCAACATCTTCCACCTCTTTTCGTATCGACATGATTTTCTTCACGCTTTTTCTCACCAAAAAGCCTCTGAATACCTTCTGGATCTTCAACGCTGAAGCGGACCGATCCGCCTCAGGCTTCTGTTTCGCCGAGGCCAAAACGGACCGCTCGGGATCCGAACTGACGAAGTGGACCGGAATCTGGACAACCTTGGAGGCCGGCTTGATTCCGGCAGGTTTCTGGTGAATCGATTGCACTGGTATTCCTCTCATGTTTGAGGAATAGCGAGGGTGAGCTGGCTGGGACCAATAGCTTCCGTAGAATGGATTCTCCATTGTTAACTTTGATCGCTTTGATGAGATATTAATAGCTAACAAAGTCTGAAGTTTTTGTTTTGTTGTATATTCAATGAGAGAAACTGGGAAGCTTTCTGCTATTTATGCGGTTGAGAGAGAAACTGAACTGAATATTCCAGAAGGTTCAGGAATTTTTGGAAGGGCATAAAAATATCTTAGCTTTCGCTAGAGTGTTGTAGAATGTTCTATCCCTCTAAGTCCATATTAATGGAATAAAAAAATGTTTTTAACCAATTAAATATAAAAAACTAAAATTTGTTTTCCTTTCATATCAAATACATTCTTAATAATAATAAAAAAAATTGAACCCAATCACTTATTTTGCAATTTTTCTGTTGAGATCTATTTTTCAAAGATATTTATATTGGATTGATTTGCAGATTTTATTAGAATTTAATTGGTTATTGAAACCTCAAATATGACCAACGAAAAAAGAAAAACAAAGATTATTGAGGATCACTCAGAGGTATAATGTATTAAAACAATCGATCCAATCAATTAAATAAAACTTACATTGGTTGGACAGACCACTAACTAGAATTTGATTTCTTAAATTATTACATGTGTATTACCAAAATAAATATCAAAGATATTTATGTCATATGCATTTTTTTTTTTTATTGTCCAGTCACATTTTTCGCTTAGTTGACTGGAGATTATATTTGTGGCTCCAATTTTCTCAATTTATTAACTTCTTCGCATGTTAATAAGAACAATTATTATTTTTTATATATAAACTTGCATTTATTAATTTTACTCTTTCAAATTTAATCCTAACGTAATGTACCTCTAATTAATTCGGTCAAACATAAAGTTTTCATTTAATTCATATCTAATTAGCTTCAAATTCATAAATCTTATCCATATCGTCTTATTAGGATTTGTATTCAAATTTTCAAAGAAATAATTTTTGCTATCGAGTTAAAATAATTTTTTCATTATTATACATAGAAATATCACTATTTATCTTTTCTTGATCCGATTTATTATTTCATTTTTATCTCTAAATTCGGTAAAAACATAAGGTTTTCAAGAACTTTTCATTCTATTCCCTTGCTTATACCTATTCTCTAGCTTTCCCACTCATACTCCCACTTTCATTCCCATTTTCCTCCTATAAATATTTCATTCATCAAAGTTATATCCATCAAATTACATCTACTTAGTATATTCAAATACCAAAAAAAGAAAAAAAATCAAAAAAAAAAAAAAAGAGGTTGGGACTGAAGTATAACAACTTGTGCTTCTTTCTCAATTTCCTTTGTTGTCAAATCCTAACACAGAACCATGGCTAAATTTTCCAAGAATTCCATGGTTCTGTGCTTTTTGGTAGCCATTGTTTTTGTTATCTCTAGTGCAAGTGCATCTACTAGGCTTAAGAAATTTGATCACCCTACTAAAGGTGATGGTACTCTTAATTTCTTGGTTATTGGTGACTGGGGACGAAGGGGTACTTATAATCAATCTCACGTAGCTCGCCAGGTACCATTTCTATTTTATTTGTCTTTCGTCAATTTTATTAATGAATCGTGTGACTAACTCATTTCAAAATTTATATACAGATGGAAAGAGTCGGAGAGAAGTTAGACATTGATTTTGTATTATCAACGGGTGACAATTTCTATGATAACGGATTGACAGGAATACATGATTCAAATTTTGTAGAGTCATTTACTAACATATACACAGCAAAGAGCTTACAAAAACAATGGTACAGCGGTAAGTTTCCCAAAATAAGTACAATTTTATTCTGACTAGAGCTGTAAATATAGGTCTGTCTAGCCCATACTGACGGTTCTAATTATAACATTTGAATTGGTCTGAGATTTTGTTTTTTTTTTGCGCAGTATTAGGCAACCACGATTACAGAGGAGATGTAGAAGCACAACTCAGTCCTTACCTTAGGAAAATTGATAGCAGATGGGTTTGTTTAAGGTCTTTCGTAGTTAATGCAGGTACAAAATTGATCTCTTGTTAAATAATTTAATCAACTTTATATGTTCGTCGTTCTGATTTTGATTCTCCATTTTTATTTTTTGAAGAAATTGCTGAAATATTCATGGTAGATACAACTCCATTTGAGGAGAAATATTTCACAACTCCTAAGGATCATATCTACGATTGGCGTGGTGTGCTCCCTAGACAAGCATACATGGCTAACGTATTAAAAGTAAGTTGAATGTAGACTTCATAAATATATATTCGTCTAAAAATCATTTCTCATACATTTTAATATCAAGATCATGATTTTATAAAATTTCAATGATTGTTTTTTATTAGGAACTCGAAAAGGCCTTGAGTGAATCGACAGCAAAATGGAAGATTGTACTAGGTCACCACGCCATTAGAAGTGCAGGACATCACGGTGACACTCAGATACTTGTGGATCGTTTTCTTCCTATTCTTAGGGTAACTTTTTCTCTCTTTCATTCACACCTATGAATTGCTTTTGACTCGAAATGTGTATATAACGTTATTGATTTGCCTCTTGAAACTACAGAAGTACGATGTTGATTTTTACATGAACGGACATGATCACTGTCTTGAACATATTAGTGACACTGAAAGGTGAGACTAGACTTCAAATCTTGCAAAATGACCTTAATTTTAGCAACATGATCTTAATTTTTGTCTTTGATGTTGCAGCCCATTGCAATTTTTAGTAAGTGGGGCGGGTTCAAAGGCATGGAGAGGAGATACTAAAGGAATAAATAGAGATGATGTACATTTTTTCCATGATGGACAAGGTTTCATGTCTGTTGAGTTGACACCAACAGAGGCAGAGATCAAATATTATGATGTTTTTGGTAGTGTTAGACATAGGTGGAATAGGTCCAAGTTGCTTCTTCACTCTGCTATGTAAAAAAAATTCTGTTTTGGTTGTAGATACTAAGTTAGATGTAGAAAAGAAATTGGATTCTTTTTTTTTTCCGTCGAGATTGGATTTCACAATGCATAATTTGGTTTTGTGAAAGGAAGTAATCTCGCACATTTAGGGTTCGTTTGGCTTGATGTATTAGTATTTAGATGGAATAAAATATGACATTTTTGCTCAGTGTTTGGTTAGTATTTTGAATCCTACATAGCAAATCTGGTATATTATTTTGTAAAGATTTAAGGCCAATCAATATGTAGCATTCCTTATCAATTTCCCATCTTGGAAATTAATCCACAATAAATATATATTGCATGCTTTCTGTAATTTCCAATGCTCTTTTAGATACTACTGTTCTATATATATATATATATAGCAAAAGTATGTTTGTTCATATCATGCAATCTCTTCTAAATTAGTTTTGGTGTTGTTGCTTCACAAATATGACAGCTTCTAAGGTTACTATGAAGCTATTGATAGACAGCAAAAGCAAAAAAGTTATGTTTGCTGAGGCTGGCAAGGAATGTATTGATTTCCTATTTCACATTTTGGCATTGCCAATAGGCAGTGTCATTAGGCTTCTCACTACTAAAGGGATGGTTGGATGCTTGGGGAACTTAATTGTATGATAGCCTTCAAAATCTTGATAATATATACATTCAACCAAATCAGAAAAAGGACACTCTTTTAAAACCAAAATCAGCAGTTTGTGATACTTCAGTACCTCTGTTATTGATCAACAACTCCCTTGTTGAAAAACAGTCTTACAAGTGCCCTAACCATAGTGGTTATGTGACTGATGATCCTCTAACACACTGCCCTATTTCGAGATGTGGATATACTATGTACACAAATATGACCTATGTCGAACCCCCTGTAGAAAATGTGGTAGCATCCGATAAGGGATTGTTGTCACTTACATGGTGTTGGATGACTTGGTTGTGAAGCCTATGTCTACTATTTCAAGTATCACTTTGCTCAACCAATTCAGTATTAAGGATGTTGGTGTACTCAAAGAGAAAGTTGTTGCTTTGGGAATGGATGAGGTATACAAATTTTCTGTTCTAACTATGTTGTTACATTTTTGTCTATTTTACTCAACATTATTTGCAAATATCAGAGACAATAAAAAATATAACATCTTATATTATTTTTATTTACTTTGTGTTCAGGCTGCTGAAGACTTCACTGCAGTCCAAGAGTGTGCTGACCAGTGTCTTCATGGACAACATAAATGAATAAATTAATGTCTTTGCCATGAATTCCCCTGTATTTTGTTTTTTTCTCTACTTTCCTATGTTGTTCTAGATGGTGTCTTTTGCTTCACTGTTTTTGTCTATGATGAAGCGGAATTATCTACTTTTATATTAAGTTCAAAATCTTTGTCTTTTGTTAAATAGTTCTTTGTTTCTTGGGTGCTTTGCTTATTAGATAAGCCTATGGTGCTCAGATTCTTCAAAATGTTTGTGGGTGCGTTTCAAATTCTCTAAAAATAGTGTATTTTTTGAAGAATTCAACATGTATGCGTTATTAGAAGTGAAGAGTTTGTGCAATGTATGTTTAATTTGTCATAAAAGTAAACATCACTTTCCGTTTTTGCCCTTTTAGTTATTCTCAAACTATTCTTGAATTATCATCACCTAGAAGATATAAATGAGGGGCAAAAATTAAAAAAAATCTCTAACAACTCTCTTAAACTTTGAACAATTTACTTATTTTTGAAAAAAGCTCAACGATTTACTTATTTGAAATGGAGGGAGTGGAATATAAGAATAAATTAATAAAATAAATAGATGCAAGAATTTTTATAGAAGTACCAAAGAAAATGACATTGGCCTCTCATTAATTTGTGTATGTAGTCTATATTCAGTCCACCATTGAACAATAATAGACTGATAATAAAGGGGATCTTTCCCTTAAGTTAATGACGTTCTATATTGCAATTTGGTAGTATGAAATTTGAAAATACATTCAACAAAGGAATAAATGAATTAGGTATGTGAAACTATATACTCCCTTAATTTCGAATTAAATGAATTTTGAAGTCTTTTTCATTGATTAAAATAATTGAATTGTTCAAAGTTGTTTGATATTTTCTAGGATAAATTGCACTACTTGCTAAATTATATTTATGATTTCATAAAGGACAATAGTGGAAAGTATGATTTAAATTATATCCTTGAACTCTTTTTTTAAAAACAAGTGTATACATTATCTCACAAATTCAATTAATATGAAATAAATAGAGTATTACATAATCTCAAAATAAGTAATAGTAAAATTAGAAGAAAGTTGAGATAGGACCCCAACGAATCAATAAATGTGTGCAGTGTGATAATTTAAATCTAAGCTCATTATTAATGTATTAGTCTAAACATTCTTTAGATCAATCAGAAAAATCCTTTGTGATAAAATATTTAATTTAAAAGTTATAAAGATAGAAAGTAGGAAATCATATACTAGTATCCATATCAAAAGTAATTACTCTAATAACCAACAGTTACCAAACCTCCATCTCTTTGTTTTTCTCAGGTCAAGATGTGTGTGTGCAATCTAGCCTAGGGTGTTCACGAATTGATTTAAATCGGTTATTAATTAAAATTAAAATCATATTAATTTGATCGGTTTTAAAATTATTAAAATCAAATAGAATAGATATTTATCGATTTGTATGATAAAATAAATTTGCGAACACCCCTAACTATAGAATTGCGACGTCTGTATTAATGTGATAGGAGTTAAGGGTAGTTAAGTAAATAGAAAGTTAGTTGAAGGTTGTTAGCTTTACTGTTAGTCGGTTAAGGAACAGTAATGTGCATATTATAAATGCATTGTTTCATTGTAAAGATACCATCAGAAAATAATATCCTCTCTTCTTCTTTTCTTCTTCACGATGCATCTCTGATTAATTCATCAATGGTATGTTAGAATTGTTCATAATCAACATGGTATCAGAGCCATTCACCCACGTTTGTGAGGCTTATTGAAGCTATTTGTGCTTTCTCAAGCTCATTGAGCTTCATCAATGGCGGCTCCTAAGTTTGACCACAATCACGCTCTGTTTTTGCATCCTTTTGACACCACTGGCACATCTATCATTCCGATGCAGCTAACTGGATCCGATAATTACTCAATTTGGAGCAGGGCCATGCGTATTCAATTGCTTGGGAAGAACAAGCTTGGAATTGTCGATGGCAGCTTGAATAGGGATGATTTCGGAACAGAGTTAGGGCATCAATGGGATCGCTGTAATGCCATTGTTCAAGGTTGGATCATGAGTTCTGTCACTCCGGAATTGCACACAGGTATCGTTTATGCAACGAGTGCGAAAGCTGTTTGGGAAGATCTTAGGGAGCGTTTTGATAAAGTGAATGCTTCAAGGATTTACCAATTACATAAAGCTATCGCTACTACTGTTCAAGGTACTGACTGCATTCCTACTTATTTCTCCAAATTGCGAAAATTGTGGGATGAATTTGCAAGTATTGTACCACCTTCTTGTAATTGTCCTGCTTCTAAGGATTTTACTATGCATTTAGAGAGACAGAAATTGATGCAATTTTTGATGGGATTGAATGAGAATTATGATCAATCACGTAGTCAAATTCTCATGGTTGAACCTACTCCTACTATCAATAAAGCATATGCAATGCTTGTTGAAAGGGAAAGTCAGAGATCTCCAACATCTTCGATGAGTGGTGAGGGTACAGATCTGGCAGCTCTCATGGCAGGCAAAAGGATGCCTAATCGATATGCGAAGGGAACCTCACAGTCACAACAATACTCTAAGGGTTTAACCTCACAGTCACAGTCATCTACACAACATTATAATAGAGGGAAGAAGAATTGGGATAAGATCTGTGATTTTTGCAATCTGCAAGGTCATGTGGAGGATGACTGTTTTAGACTTCATGGTTATCCTCCTGACTGGAAATTTAAGAAGAAGGGAACTGGAAATAATGCTAATCATGTTCAGGCTGATAATTCACACTCCATGCAATCAGGTGTAAAAGATAGTGGCTTAGATCATTCATTTCCTAAGGATCTGCCAAGGGCTCCTCAGTTAACTACTAATCAACATGGCAGCATTCTACAAATGTTTGATGGGAACACTACCTCCAATGTAATGGCTAACATGGCAGGTATGGTTCATACTCCTAGATCAAAAGTTACCAAGTTAAGGTGGATAATTGATAGTGGTGCAACCAATCACATGGTTTCTATTTTAGATGTATTGCATGATGTGAAAACTGTTAAGACTGAACAAAACAGGAAGGTTTATTTACCTAATAGTGGTATAACAATGGTGACTCACACTGGTAGTTACAAGATCACAGATATAGGAATATTGCATGATGTATTGTATGTGCCAGATTTTCACTATAATCTGCTATCTGTATCAAAAGTCACCAAGGATCTCAATTGTTTTGTGTCCTTTTATCCTGGATTTTGTTTATTCCAGGACCTTTCCAGTGGGAAACTGAAGGGGATTGGTAAAGAAGAGAATGGTCTCTATTTTTTGGTTCAGTCCAGCTGTTATAATACTAGGGTTCCTGCCACTGACTGTGTTAAAGGTTTTGCTGCACAAGTTGACAAGAAGGACATTTTACTATGGCACAGAAGACTAGCACATGCTTCAATAAGGTCTATTAAAGACATGTTAGGATACACTCTTGATGATTGTAAAGCAGCACTAAATAATTGTGAGATATGTCCATTAGCTAAACACACTAGATTTCCTTTTCCTAGTAGTTCTACTAAGTCTACTGCACTGTTTAGTTTACTGCATTTAGATGTATGGGGTCCCTACAATACCCCTACATTTGATGGGAACAAGGTTTTTCTCACTATTGTTGATGATTTTTCAAGAACTGTGTGGATTTTTCTATTGAAATTCAAAAGTGATGTACTGTTGATTCTTAAACAATTTTTTAGAATGGTTGTTACTCAATTTTCCACTACAGTTAAAAGTGTGAGGACTGATAATGGGGGTGAGTTCATCAGTAGTTCCATGCAGGCATTATTCATAGATTTGGGAATCTTACATTATAAGACATGTGCTCATACTCCTCAGCAAAATGGGGTTGCGGAGAGGAAACACAGGCATCTTCTTGAAGTTGCTAGAGCTTTAAGGTTTCAAGGTCATATTCCCTTACAGTTTTGGGGGCATTGTGTTCTTGCTGCAGCTTATATCATTAATAGACTACCTTCTCATTCTTTAGAGGGCAAGTCACCTTATGAAATTTTCTTTGGACAAAAACCATCTCTTACTCACTTGAGAACTCTTGGTTGTTTGTGTTTTGCAAGCAATATGCCTAGAACTGACAAGTTTGCCCCAAGAGCTATACGGTCAGTGTTTATGGGATATTCAAGTGTCACCAAAGGCTATGTTTGTTTTGATCTACAACACCAAAAGTTTTTTATCAACAGGGATGTGGTATTTCATGAAGATCAGTTTCCTTTTCAGCATTATTCTAAGCCACCTGAACCTTCCTCCCATATATTTTCTTTTTCTCCTGAACATTATACACATGATGATATTTCTGTTGACATTAACCTGACTTCCCTCCTCCTTTACCTCCACCTTTAGTTCCCATTCCTGTTGCTTCACCTCCTGTTTCATCTGATCCCACTCCTCCACCACCTAGAAGATCTACTAGGATCTCTAAACAACCTCTCTGGCTATCAGACTATGCTTCCAGAACTTCAGCTAGCACTGTTTTATATCCCCTGGAGGCTTCTATATCTTATCATCACTTGTCCCCTTCCTATCAGAAATACTTACAGGTTTTTTTGCTGTTCTTGAACCAACTTCCTACCAAGAAGCAGCCTCAGATGTTAGATGGATGGAAGCTATGCAATCTGAACTGCAGGCTCTCCAAGATAACCATACATGGGACTTGGTTCCTCTTCCTAAAGGTAAAGTTCCAATTGGTTGTCGATGGGTCTATAAGTGAAACTACAAGCTAATGGTGATGTTGAGAGGTTTAAGGCTAGACTAGTAGCAAAGGGCTACACTCAAAGAGCAGGTCTTGATTTTCATGAAACTTTCTCTCCTATTGTGAAGATAGCTACTGTCAGGACTGTTCTTTCTTTGGCTGCTCAGTTTAACTGGTTTGTTCATCAGTTAGATGTCTACAATGCTTTCTTGCAAGGTGATCTTCATGATGAAGTTTATATGCAGTTGCCTGAGGGTTTTGCAAGTCAGGGGAAGTCTGGTCTTGTATGCAGACTTGTCAAATCCCTCTATGGGCTTAGACAAGCAAGTAGACAGTGGAATTTGAAATTGACTGAGGCATTAGTGGAATCTGGTTTTATTCAAAGCAGCTTAGATCACTCATTGTTTATACAAAGAAAATGATCAAATATGGTGGTGATTCTTGTTTATGTAGATGATATGTTAGTGACAGGAAGCAGCTTGACTCTTATTGAACACACAAAGCCTCAAGATCAAGGATCTTGGTGAATTAAAATTTTTCCTTGGTATGGAGTTTAGTAGATCTGTCAAAGGTATTTTGATGAATCAAAGGAAGTATGCACTGGAAATTATTTCAGATTTAGGATTGGGGAGTGCCAACCCTGCTTGGACTCCACTTGAAGCCAATGTAAAGTTGACAGTTTCAGAATTGGACTGCCTCACATGAGATTATGATGATGAGCCATTTGAAGATAAGGAACGATACCAGAGATTAGTAGGCAAGATGTTGTACTTGACTATGACAAGACCAGATATTGCATACTTAGTACAAACACTTAGTCAATTTCTACAACAACCTAAAAAGACACACTGGGAAGCAGCAGTGAGGGTGATGAAGTACATTAAAAGAGAACTAGGACTTGGAATATTATTGAGCAGCAAACAATCAAACGAGTTAAGTGTATACTGTGATGTAGATTGGGCATCATATCCTAATACAAGAAGGTCAGTCTCAGGTTTTCTAGTTAAGCATGGTGAGACATTGCTGTCATGGAAATCAAAGAAGCAAAGTATAGTCTCTAGAAGCTCAGCTGAAGCTGAGTATCGAAGCATGGCCAATGCAGTTTCAGAGTTAGTATGGATTATTGCTTTATTGAAGGAACTGGGGAATGAAGTAGATCAACCAGCTATGGTATACAGTGATAGCAGGGCAGCATTACAAATAGCAGCTAATCCAGTGTTTCATGAGAGAACAAAACACATAGAGATTGATTGTCATTTCATTAGACAAAAGATACAAACAGGGATTATGAAGACAGAACATGTAAACTCTAAGGAACAACTAGCAGACATATTAACTAAAGGCCTCCCTAGATCACAACATGAAAATTTAGTAGGCAAGCTTGGTGTGCTCAATGTGTTTACACCCACCAGCTTGAGGGGAAGTAATGTGATAGGAGTTACTTGATGATAAACATAAGGTCAATTAAGGGTAGTTAAGTAAGTAGAAAAGTTAGTTGAAGGTTGTTAGCTTTACTGTTAGTCGGTTAAGGAACAATAATGTGCATATTATAAATGCACTGTTTCATTGTAAAGATACCATTAGAAAATAATATCCTCTCTTCTTCTTTTCTTCTTCACGATGCATCTCTGATTAATTCATCAATGGTATGTTAGAATTGTTCATAATCAACACTCAGGACTAGTAGCAAGAGCACTCTGGGTATGATTAGAATCATTCCCAACCAAAACCCTACTATGAGTTAGTACATTAGAAAACAAGGCACTTTGATTCCCTAGTTTTACTAGATTACTACATGCTAGGATAGTGCACTTCTTTATAGTAGAACCTCCAGACTTATCAACTGCATTGCATTAAGTAGCCATGGACAGGGGCGGACCCATGTGGGATCCAGAGGTTCACCCGAACTCCGTCGGTAAAAAATTACACTGTTTATATAACGTAAATTTTTTGTATTTATGTGGATATATATATTTTGAATCCCTTCAATGACAAAGAGAAACTGATGGCCCAGCGGCAGGTCCCTTAAAAATTAAGCTTTACTTCCAGGGTTCAATTCCCCGTGTTAGCGTTTTGTTTTTTCCTTTTTTAGTTTCAGCTTTTTTTTTTAGTTTCAGTTCCGTTTTCACATTTTTTTAGTTTTTTATTTTATAAAACATGCTAAAAGTGTGTTTTAAATCCAAAAAAAAATCAAGAGTCCACCACTAAAACTATATACTACTACTTCCTTGAAATTTTGTTTTGTTGACTTATTTACACGTTTATACTTTTATTTTTCGAACCCCTGAACGAAAATCCTAGGTCTGCCACTGGCCATGGAGGGAGTAACATAAAAAATTCCATATCATAAGTTGTGGCTCTTTTTGATCCTTCAGTTGCTAGCATATGAGCCACATTGTTGCTTTCCCTAAAGTTGTGCTGGATCTAGGGATTCCCCAGATTCTTCAACGCAGACCTGCAATTGATGAGAATGTTAGCGAAAAAAGGAGAGGGGGGGGGGGTTCTAGCATTTTAATAATATTGGTGGCATCCGTTTCAATCTCCGAAATAGTGAGTTGTTTAGAGATAGCAAAAATTAGGCTCTCATGAAAAGCCTGTAACTCTATATGGCAGGGGTTGATACCTTCAGCTCTTTTAAAATATACGGCAATCCAATTACCAAGAGAATCTCTGAAAACTCCTCCAATCCCGTGAATATGAGAGGTTTGGTTGAAAGCACCATCAAAGTTCAATTTAATTCCAGTAGGTGGAGGGAGAAATCATTTGATAGGAAGGTTTATCTTAACCTTGTCTTTGTTGAGAGGTTTAGTAGATAAGAGGAATTCTAATACCCTAGAGATGAGATTGGATATATGGACAGGCAACGAGATGTTTTTTAAAACGTTGTTGTTTCTGTTGAGCCAGACGTGCCACAGGGCAAAAGGGAGAAAACAATCACAGCTATGGAGATGATTTTCAAGAGGTTGATTTGATTGTAAAATATGAAAAGTCCATTGAGGAAGTTCTTCAGGGATGGTGATGTTAAGGGAGGTCCAAAAAACTGTGGCAATAGGGCAACGAAAGAAGACATGAAAAATGGTTTCTTCTTCTTGACTACAGATGGGGCAACTATTAGTCGATGATAAATTTAACCTGAAGAGAAAGGAGTAAGTGGGAAGGCGATTATGGACGCAGAGCCAATGGAAGAATTTAATCTTCCCAAGAGTGTGAGTACCCTAGATCCAATTAAAATCATTTTGATTAGGTGGAGAGAGATATGGGTTAATAAGTTTGTACACCGAGGACATGGAGAAAAGGCCATTACAGTTGAGAGCCCATGAGGGGAAATTGAAATAGCGAAGACCATCAGTGATGTTAACGAAATTAATTCTAGCTTGGATATCATCATCAGGGAAAACAAAGATAGTTCTTGAAGGTGCCAAGAATTATTATAGAAAATATCACTAATTTTTTTTTATCTATATCCTTTTGGTGAATAGGACCTTGAATTAAGGAACGTAAATGATGGTTAGGAGGAATCAAGTTATTATCCCAAATATTAATGTTTCTTCCATTAACAATATTCCAGAAAATGCCTTTAGTAGAAGTCTTCCATCCTTCCTTGATGTTCTTTGCTATGAAGGAGGAGCAAGGGGTAAGAGTTTTCCCAGCATACTTGGCAATTTCACATTTAGCCCAAAGTTGATTGGATGGGAAAAAAGTCTCCAAGAAAGGCTTGCTAGGAAACTTTATTTTTATCTTCCGCCTTAGTAATCCCTAGACCTCCCACATATCTAGATTTCTTAACTTCCTCCCAGCTAACGTAGTGTAACTTTTTCTTATGGTCGGTGGTTCCCCAAAGGAAGACACGCTGTATTTTATCAATAGCTTTGAGAGTTTTCTTGGGAAGCTTAATGAATCGCATTATGTAGTTAGGAATAGTGTTTAGGGTGGCTTTAATAAGGACAAGGTGTCCAACCGAATTTAATAAATTGGACTTCCAACTAGCCAGCTTAGCACACATATTATTAATGAAAACACTAAAGTCCGAGTGTTTTAGGGGTATGATCAATAATTGGAAAACCCAGGTATTTGCCAAAGGTGTTGGTTTTTTTTATACCCAGGGTATAGGTAGCATGCTGAATAAAGCAATCGGTGCAGGTTTTGGAAAAGATAATTTTC
Source organism: Solanum raphanifolium (assembly GCA_036250405.1). Classification (NCBI taxonomy): domain Eukaryota; kingdom Viridiplantae; phylum Streptophyta; class Magnoliopsida; order Solanales; family Solanaceae; genus Solanum; species Solanum raphanifolium. Next base: position 17,264 of record JAJOOE010004015.1, read on the forward strand.
GATTTCGCAAGTTAATGGGTTGGCCAGAGAGGGTACAAAACTTGCGAAGGGAATTGTTTATTAAATTGATAGAGTTAGGGTGAGCCTTAGACATGATAGTAAGGTCATCCACATAAAAGAGATGAGAGAGGGGAGGCACAGTAGGGCACATTTTTATGGGCTTCCAGAGACCAATGTATACTAGATAATTGATGTGAAGGGACAACATTTCCATGTATAAAATAAAGATATATGGAGACATAGGATCTCCTTGGAGAATTCCTCTAGTAGGAGAGAAGAACCTTGTTCTGGAACCATTAATGAAAACCGAGATGGAACTGGTAGAAATACAGTTCATGATCAGGGAGGTTATTTTAGGAGGGAACTTAAAAAACTAAAGGGTTTCGTAATAAACGACCATTCCAATTTATCGAAAGCATTTTCCAAATTGATTTTTAGGATGTAGTTAACATCCTTAGCTTTAGAGTTCTTAAGGTAGTGGATAAGTTCTTGAATAATTATAGCATTATCCGCCGGACGTCTCTGCCCTTAAGAAAATTAGTCTGAAAAGGACCAATGATTATCTCGAGAAAAGGTTTTAATTGATTAGTGATCACTCTGGTAATGATTTTATAGATGGTATTACAAAGACTTATTGGACGGAAGTTCTTGAGGTGGTTAGCATTCTTAATTTTAGGAATAAGACACAGATAGGTATTGTTGAGGGGAGGAGGGATACAAGATCAAAGACTGATCTGCCAACAATGTTCCAATTTTGTTGGTAGAAGAAAGGGTGGAGACCGCCAGGGCCCGAACTTTTATAGGGGTTGAAAGAATAGAGAACATTAATGATCTCTTGGTCTATTAAAGGGCTATCGAGCTGGAGAGATCAATATTGTGAAAAGAAACATTTTTGAAATCTAGATTATGGAGAAGTGACAGATTGTACGAGGTGGAGTAGGTTTTTCAAAATAAATGAGAGTATTATTTAGTACTCTCTCTATCCCAATTATGTGACACATTTCGCTTTTCGAGAGTCAAACAGTTTAAATTTGACCAAAAATTTGCTCATGAAATTTTCAAATTTTTTAAAATGAAATTTATATATTTGTAAACTACATAAAAAGTACTATATCTCAATAATTGATAATTCAAAATATTTAAAAGATATAGGAAAAATTTACGGTCAAAGATACACTTGTTTGAATCTTGTAATCCGAAATGTGTCACATAAATTGGGACAGAGGGAGTATATCATTATGGGTGGTAATCCAATCGCCATTGTCATTGACAAAAAAACGACATTATTCCTACGTTACTGTTAAGGACAAAGGTATGAAAAAACTTAGTATTTGAATCTCCATCGTTTAGCTAATTTATTCGAGAACGCATACGCCAGTAGTCCTGTTCGATCAGGAGAAGATCATGTATTCTTTAGAGAACTGGGCGTTACGTCTTTGAAGAAAGATGCTAGAAGTAAAAGAAGGAGATTTTTGGATCTCATTGAGTCTGGACATAATTCTTTTTTTTAATAATTTACATCTCCATAAGTCATCAAACTCCAATGCTTAACAGTAGGGACAAAAATGTTATAAGCAGTAATGAGATCCCTATTTTGCCAGCAAGAAGAAACAATATTTTTAAATTCGGGGTGAGAGCACCAGAAATTTTCTAACCGAAAAGGCTTATCAAGGTTACGCCTATCCATATTATCAAGTTTAACAAGAAGGGGCAAATTGTCAAAATATGTACGGGGAAGCTGGGTAACAGTAGCATTGGGAAAAATTTGAGACCAAGAAAGATTGGCAAGGCAGCGGTCTAATCTTTCCATAGTAAGGCCTGATCTATATATATGGTTTGACCAAGTATAACGACTACCCTTAAAACCAAGATCTATTAACCCACAATAGTTGATATGATTTAAGAAATTGTTTGCTCTAGAGTGGTTAATAGGATTACCCCCAATTTTTTCTAATTGATAGATAATCTCGTTGGAATCTCCCAATATGAGCCAAGGACGGCTATAACTATCTTTTATTAATCTAAGGTTATCCCAGAGGGTATTTCTGTAAATCGCATGGGACTAGCGTAAATAATAGATAATAGCCAATGGTTTTGATTAGGAAGTACCTCCATAATAACATGCAACCCCTGAAAAGTCTATCTCATACCAGTGATATTAACCTGATCTTGATCTTCATGCCAAAGGATGACAATCCCTCTAGAACGACCCATAGCAAGAACCTCCATCATCCCAGAAAAAATTATATTCATTCTTAATGAAGTTGTGATTCTCCATTTTGGTTTCTAGCAAAGCTAAAACAGTAGGAGAATGAGTAATAATGAGGTCACACATGTTCCTACTAAATGCCACATTATTTGCACCCGTTATGTTCCAAATAATTACAGTAGGAGTGCTATTCATGGGGAGTGGATGTGTGTTTTGATTCATCTGATCCTGTCCCTCCAGGAAAGACACCTTCGAGAAGGTTGGGTTCAGTACCACAGCTAGCTTTGCAGCCCACCTGTTGATTGGGAGGCGTATATCGATGGACCACTTTCTCATCGTTGGGGGACCGAAGAAGATGTACTTCTTGTCTTCCATCTCTGGAAATAACATAAGGGCTGCTTCTTTTAGATTTGACATTTTGGTAAACGAGTCCATTTGGAGAGGTTCTTCTGCTTCCAAATTTTGGTTCAGAGGAACATTTTTGGTCATGTTTACTATTGGAGGGATAATCTGATCCTGAGATGATTGTGGGATCCACGAAAAGAATAGTGGGTTCCCCTGGGTTGCCTCCACTGAGTTGAAAAAGGGAAGATTTTGGTTTGTCATAGGAGACATTAGGGGGTTGAAGTGAGAAGGGAGACCCAAATGTTGTTGCATGTTGTTGTACAACATTAAGGCTATTTCTGGGGCTAGAGGAGACATTATGTTGTTGATCCATAGATGATTTAGGTAGTTGTCCGTGGCCAACCTCATCCCCTTTGAGATTAGTTGGGCGAGGAAGTTTTGATTTTGTAGGATTACCATTACCTTATGACCATTCAGATCCATCATGAAGAACACCGCCCGACACTGTAGTGCATGCTTTATCCAAGAGAGAGGTGGTTGGTCTAGCGGGAGAGCTATTGTGGCATAAACCACCGGGGGTTTTGGCGATGGCGAAAAAGGAGGGAGATTGTCGTTGTTCATTTTCTTGGTGAGGAGGCAGAGCCTGTTTGAGTTCTTTTTTATAGGAAGAAGCAAGCGTGAATACATTTGGACTTGGTGGGAGTTGGAGAGATATATTGGAGGTGGTAGAGTGTTTGATTGTCTCTAATGATTGAGGATATATTTCTTGAGATATGGTTTGCATGGTATTGGAGGACGTAGAGGGGGTTAAGATATAGCCCGAGTTAGTATAGGGGAGAGATTGAGTAAAATCATAGGTGTCAACATTATTATTGTTAATAGCCATTCGTCGATTTTGGGAAATAACGTTGTCCTATCTAGCATAGTTATAGTTGTTATTACGGGTAACATAATTGGTTATGAGGTTATTACCACTGTTATTACCCACCGTTTTACCTTTACTGTTACCTAAAGTGGGTTTAGTGGGACTGTGACACTTGTCCTGGACATATGTCAAGTGGATAGAGTTGTTATGCATGTTGCTTGGAGAAGAAGGTTGGATTGTAGAGACCAATTGTTCTTCCTCTTGAGACAGAGAATCGAACTTGTTAGGGGAATCAAAATCTTAATGGACTTTGGTGTTAGGGAGGCTGTTGAGTTGAATTTTGTTGCCACTAATGCTTGGAGAGATACTGTCGTCTTTATAAAGATTAATTTTACTTTTAGAGAAAAGAGTTGAAAGAGTAGAGTAGTTTGCGGAGAAGTTACTTGAGCATTTCAGTTTGTTGTTAGCATTCATACCTGAGGGTACCAGTTTAGGTCTTCTTTTGGGAGAAGTGTTTTTGAATTGGGTCCCTGTTTTGCCTCTACCAAACTGAACTGTATGTCATTCCTCCTTGATCTTTACTCCATGCGTACATTCGTTTTCTTCAGCATTGGGGCTGGATGTATGAATAGTACTAGTACAACATCCTTGTTGGTGTTGACCAATTGTCCCGCAGAATTTACATAGAAGATCTTTGCCTTCATATTCAATAATTTGTTTGTGATCCCCACTGTAGATATGTGATTTTGCCGGTTCATTCAAAGTAATTTGAATGTATAGTCGGGCATATCGGCCTCTGAGTGTTGCACTTGTACATGCATCAATTTTCAGTAGCTTCCCAATCAAGTTTCCAATTTTCTGCAGAATAATTGCGTCGTAGAATTCTGAGGGAGGTGCACCCAAGTTGCTGAGATTGATTGAGTAGCGATGTTTGGTATGAAGTTTGGGATCCATTGTTGGGTCGAGAAGAAGTGACCATTGATGAACCATGGACCACTATGAATAACTTTCTCTTGATTTTTCTTTTTTAGTTAATTTAGCTATATAGTAGTTGTGGCCCAGGTCAATTAGGGGGAATTGTTCAGATAGTTTCACATTGATTGGAGCTTCGCTTTAAGATATTGGTGAAGGATTCTCTTGCCCTGAAGCTTTATAATTACATACTTCATCCATGGTGCATACATCCACTGTTTATCCTCCTATGTTAATGTGATTGAATTCGTGTTGCTTTCGGATTTGTTGTTGCCCTTCCCTTACAAAGTGGGGACATTGTCTTGGGGAAATAATTAAATTTCACAATAATAATATAACTTATTATTTAACAAAATAATAGTCATGAAAATAAGATGAATATTACTATGATTATATATAAATAATAGTGCATAAAATTAATACTTGAGTCGTACTGGACACTGTTCTAAGAAACTATTTCATATAATAAGTGTCCTGAAACTATTGATAATACTTATGTTGGTACTACCCTGACTGGTACTATTCAAGTCATTCTGTCGGAGGCTACAATAAAGAAAATTACAGGTATGTAAATTGACATGGTTACAAGTCCAATGCTAATAATAAAACCTTCATGAAAAATACACCTCAATGCAAAAAAATATTGAAAAGAAATGACAATCCCGCTAAGCTAAAAATAAATTTGGCTGAAAGAAATGATATGATTATTGCGGTCATTTCAGAAATAAATGTTGTGGCCAATGTGAGAAACTGAGTGATAGACTCTGGTGCTACTAGGCACATTTGTATAAATAAAAATAATTTTGTGTCATACACTCAAGTTGAAAAAGGAGAAGAAATTATTTATTTTGGTGACTTAAGGACAACTAAAGTTCTTGGAAAAGAAAAGTTCTTCTCAAACTCACATCAGGTAAAACATTTGGCATTGAGTGATGTTTTGCATGTTTCTGATAATCGAATCAATTTGATTTCTGTGGTGTTATTAGAATAAAAATGAAATGAAAAATTCTTTTGAAAATAATAAGGTCATATTGATTAAAAATGATATTTTTTGTGGGCAATGAATTTTGTAACTGTGATTTATTTGTGCTTAATATTTGTGATGATTACATTAATGATGTATTTGTTTTTGCTTATATAATTGATCCTATTTATTTATTTCATGCTAAACTAGGACATGTTAAATGTCTCATAAAGAAGATGAGATCTCTTGGTTTAATATCTGATTTAGACTCAAATAATTTTGATAGATATGGAATATTTAAAAATGTGGGGGTGCTTTGCTAATATTCTTTTGTTTGAACCTAAGAAGAGAAAAATAGGTTCAAAACTATTGATGCGTGCTGATTGAATATGTTTAACATAGTGTTGCATATAGATTTCTTATATTATATAGTGGCATGAAAATAAGATCAAGTCTTATTGAGAGACAATTTTTCTTCTGTTGAAGTGGATAAATGTGTTTATATCAAAATTGTAGACAATGATTATGTGATAATACTTTTGTATGTTGATGACATGCTTATATTTGGTACAAGTTTAAATATTGTGAAAAGTACTAAATTATTTTAGTTTGCTAATTTTGATATGAAAGTTGTATGGACTAAAGATGGTATAATATTGTCACAAGAAAATTATGTGGAAAGACTTCTTAAATTATTGTGAATGTTTTGAGGTGACACATATAGCCACTCCTTATGATGCTAACTCTAAATTGAAAAAGAATTATGATGTCCTAGTTGTTCAGTCTAAATATGCTCAAATTATTGGAAGTTTATTGCATTTGATGAATTTTACTCGGCCTAATATTGCCTATGTTGTCTGTAGATTGAGTACAAATACTCATAATCCCAATAATGAGCATTGATTTGCATTAAATAGACTGATGAAATATTTGAGAAGAACCATGAATTATGGTATCATGTATAGTGAATTTCCTTCTACTTTAGAAGGGTATTGTGATGCAACCTAGATCTCTGATTCATATGTGACAAAATCCACTAGTGGATATGTGTTCACCTTAGGTGGTGGTGTAGTATCCCGGAAATCAGCTAAACAGACGATCAATGCTAGATCGACTATGGAGTCAGAGTTTGTAACTCTGGAGCTGGCTGGTTCTGAGGCTGAGTGACTAAGAAATTTCTTATCGAATATCTTTTCACAAAGGATGAATTTCTTGTTGATCCCTTTAGTAAAAGATGAGTTTTAGTCGATCCCTTTGACAAATGATGAATTGCTTGCTGATCCCTTTGATAAATGATGAATTGTTGATCCCTTTGATAAATGATGAATTGCTTGCTAATCCCTTTGATAAAGGATGAAATGCTTGCTAATCCCTTTGATAAAGGATGAATTGTTGATCCCTTTAATAAATGATGAATTACCAAGTGATCCCTTTGATAAGGATGAATTGTCTCATGTGTTTATACATTGTGATTGTGAAGCCGCAATTGGTATTGTGAAGAATAAATCTTATAATTATAAGAGCAGACACATGAAATTGAGGCATGATGTCATGAAACAACTGTTGAGAGATGGAGTAATTTCCATTGATTATGTGAAGTCAGAATTGAATTTCAGCCGATTTACTAACTAAACCCGTGGGAAGAAAATTAATTCCTTAAGACCTCAATAGAGATGAGTTTAAGGCCAACTGATTGTCAATAAAGGTGGTAACCCAACTTATGTTATTGGAGATCCCATGAAGTAGGTTCATATGGGTAATAACAAGTCAATATTGACACTGCGCACTAACTGAGAGTGCTTGAACTACTACTAAAAATGAGGAATGAGTTATTAACTCTTAATGAATTCATAGTCCTTAATTAAAGATGGTGTATTTAAAGCAGTATACAGTTGATGAATTCACCTATATGAGAAGTGGAGTGTGGCCGCTCCTATGATACTTTGGCCTAGTCTCTAGAGCTCTCATGAATACCAGGCACGCAGATTGCCTACTGGCGCAAAATCGCGTTGAACAACAAAATTACTGAGGTCAAAATGTGATTGATAAAGTATCTAGTTTACAATAAGAATTATTGGTTCATAGAAATATTATATTTCACCAGTAATTCTGTAAATTAAATTTAATTAATTTGATTCATAGTTCGAAAGACACCAAACCTATTGCATTTTGTCCTAAAAATCCAGCAAGTTATATTTTTGCGTATAAATTATTTTGAAATAAGTGGAGGATTGTAAGCAAAATGTTTTTATTTCAAAAGTTTATTTTAAGAAATGTATTTGAAAAACAAAAAATTTAATTAAGAAATATTTCTTGGAGAGGATAGTAAAGAAAGTAAGTGCTAGCACCTTTTTTGTATTCTTCTGCCTCGTTTTGCAACTAATCGAGCTTTATATTTATTTATATATCCATCAAGATTAAGTTCTTGAAAATCCATTTACAACCAATAGGTTTTGCACCAGGTGGTAAGTCAATCATAATTCATGTTTTATTTTTCATAATCGAATCAATTTCAACTTTTATTGCTTTAGCATCAATTCAAAAGCTTATTATTCACCAAATGGATGTAAAAACAACTTTCTTAAATGGTGATTTAGAAGAAGTGATTTATATGGTTCAAACTGAGGGATGTATTAAACCTGGAAAAGAAAATAAAGTTTGTAAATTAATTAAATCTCTTTATGGCCTAAAACAAACTCCTAAACAGTGGCATGAAAAATTAGATCAAGCCTTATTGAAAGAAATTTTTTCTTCTGTTGAAGTGGATAAATGTGTTTATACTAAAAGAGTAGACAATGATTATGTGATAATAAGCTTATATGTTGATGACATGCTTATATTTGGTACAAGTTTGAATATTGTGAAAAGTTCCAAATTATTTTTGTCTACTAAATTTGATATGAAAGATCTGAGTAAAGTAAATGAGATTTTGGGAGTTAAAGTTATAAGGAGTGAAGATGGTATAATGTTTTCACAAGAACATTATATGGAAAGACTTCTTAAAAAGTTTAAATATTTTGAGGTGACACCTGTAGCCATTACTTATGATGCTAACTCTAAATTGAAAAAGAATAATGGTGTCCTAGTTTCTCAGTATAAATATGCTCCAATTATTGGAAGTCTAATGCATTTAATGAATTTTACTAGGCCTGATATTGCCTATGTTGTTTGTAGATTGAGTATATATACTCATAATTCCAATAATGAGCATTGGTTCGCATTAAATAGACTGATGAAAAATTTGAGAGGAACCATGAATTATGGTATCATGTATAGTGGATTTCCTTCTACTTTAGAAGGGTATTGTGATGCAACCTAAATCTCTGATTCAGATGAGACAAAATCAACCAGTGGATATGTGTTCACCTTAAGTGGTGGTGCAATATCCTAGAAATAAGCTAAACTTACGATCATTGCTAGATCAACTATGGAGTCAGAGTTTCTAGCTCTAGAGCTTGCTGGTTCTGAGGTTGAGTGGCTAAGAAATTTCTTAGCGAATATCCCTTTAATAAAGGATGAATTGCCTCCAGTGTTTAAACACTGTGATTTTCAAGCCGCAATCGCAATTGCGAAGAATAAATTTTATAATTGTAAGAGCAGACACATGAAATTGAGGCATGATGTCGTTAAGCAGCTGCTGAGAGATGGAATAATTTCAATTGATTATGTGAATTCAGAGCTGAATTTGGCCGATTTACTAACTAAACCCGTGGGAAGAAAATTAATTCTTCAAACCTCAAGAGATGGGTTTAAGGTCAATTGATTGTCAATAGAGATGGTAATCCAACCTATGTGATTGGAGATCTCATGAAGTAGGTTCATAAGGGTAATATCAAGTCAATATTGACACTGCACACTAACTGAGAGTGCTTGAACTGCTACTATAAATGAGGGATGAGTTATTGACTCTGTCACTCCCCGAGCCTACACCCTGGACGTAACTGGCACTCAAAAACCATTGGTGGTTCTCAAGAGAACCCTTGTCCTGGATAATTACTCAGCGGAAGACTTACTCAAGCAAAATTAAAACTCATGATGCAAAAATAACTTTAAAACTTAATTTAAACTCAACTTCAATAATCGTCTGAAAATTAATTTAACAAGTATTAGTTAAATGTCTGATAAACTCAAAAACATTACAACACAAAGGAAATAATGATAGACTCCTCAACTTTTAAACTATCTATGAAGTCTCTACTATTACAGAAGGATTATCGGGACAAGACCCACGACATTCTAACATACTAGAAATAAAAGTGGAACCCTCCGGAAGCAAGGAGGCTAACCATAGCTAATTGGGATTGCAAGTGTTATCAACGATGCTTCTGTTGATGAACTTGAATACCTGTATCTGCATCATAAAAGGATGCAGGCCAAATGGCGTCAGTACATGGAATGTATGAGCATGTAAGAGGAATTCTAAAGCATAAACATAAGCTTGAACTGATAAAAAAGAAACATACTTACCTCTTTTCAAACTCACTAAACTCAACTCAATCTCCCCTCAAGAATAGGATACTCAACTCAAGGAAACGTAGTTCAACTCAACTCAATGAAACATAGTTCAACTCAACTCAATGAAACGTAGGGTTCAAATCAACGATAAAGTACTCAACTCAGAGGTGAGATACTGAACTCAAGATTCTCAACTCAAGATACTCAACTCAAAGATACTCAACTCAAGATAATCAACTCAAGATACTCAACTCAAAGATACTCAACTCAAGATACTCAAATCAAAGATACTCAACTCAAAGAAACTCAACTCCAGAATAAATCGACAATAAAAAATGCAATAAATGGAAAGATTTTGAAACAATAGACAATAACTCAGTTGTATGCAAAAATACAACAATAACTCAATTGTATGTAAAAATACAATAATAACTCTTATTTGGGAGATTCTCTAACCGACAACCATTACTATAAGCTATGTGATGATACATCGTCTCGCCCACGTTGCCAGAACTGTCCTATAGCTTGCCGGGGTATAGAACTCCTCAACTAAGTGGATCCACTAAGATATGCTTAAAAAGCAATAAGGAATCATCTAAAAAGTATGACCCTTTCTACCCACATTGGCATACATGGTTTGTGGGGGCTGTGAGTTGCCTGAACTCTCCCCCATATCGGTGCTCAATACTACTCCCAATAATATAGATCATGATCTATGTTTAAAAAAACATTTACCCATCCTCAAACTTTGAGATTATTACTCAAAAGGTTTCTCTTAAAAGAGATTATACTCAAAACTCCTCATGAAATCATTTTGAAATTGTTGTTTCCTCTCTTTTTAAATGTGAAAATATTTCCTCTTGGGAATTCTTAGTTCACATATATTCATTTTGAAAAATAAAACTCAACTCTCCTCATCCCCAAAATCAAGTACTCAAGTCTTAAAACAAATTATAAATAATTTTAAAAGACTTCTAAAAATAGAGTTCATGCCGAATTATGGACGTGAACGACTCAATTCAAGGTTTTCAATAACCATATATAGAACTCAATACTCGAACTCAACAACTCCAGAACTCAAGGACTCAATGATACTACTCATCTCAAAACTACTCGACTCATAGGGTTCATGTGAAATTATGGGCATGAAAAACTCAACTCAAGGACCTTCATGGGTAACATGTGCCGACCACCTGAGTACCTTAGTGGTGTAACTCATAGATCAGCAAATCCGCACATTTGAAGTCTTGTTAAGGATTTTATTTGCAAGAAATCCGTGATTTGAACCAGATTGACCAACTTCCCAAATGGTCCAATGAATCCAGTTGAGTACAGAGCTCTTATAAGTAGGAATATAATCTCAAAAGGATTAGGAACTCATTGCTCAAGAAATTAGAACTCGAAGATACTACTCTTCTCAAAGATATTCAATTTATGGAGTTCATGCGTCATTTTTGAGCATGAACGACTCGACTCAAGGATCCAAGTGACAATATAGAACTCATGGTTACGACTCTTGCCATTTTCATACTTACTTCCTAAAAATATAACTCAAATCGATAGTTGATCTCAAAGGATTTACAATTTAACTCAAAGACTTTCTTGAACTCTATTCTTAATCTTTCTTGAACTTGAATTATGAATTATGACTTCAAGAGTTATGATTCATGATATAATGTATCTCGTGATGATCAAATGTAGTTTAGAGTAGTTAGATTCATAAAGGAGTGAAGGTACACTTTAAAGGAACACAAACGGGACAACCGACGGAAAATGAGTGGGGGAAGGAGACCCTGGCTCATTACTGGTGCTGGGCGCCAGCCCCAAACTTCAGAGACCTTTTTGTGGCGCACTGCTGGGGCGCGCCGCCCTTGCTCTTCCTCAGAACTCTCAGACGAATTTTCTTCTTCGATTTTTGGCCCTAATTCGCCTAGAATAGAATGATTTCTTCTCAAGTCACTTAGATTCGAATACCCAACATATGTACACAAGAATCTACTAAAAAACAACCCTAAAATTCAAAGGATTTATCTCAAGAACTCATCAAACCCACCCTAATTCAAGAAACAAAGCAACACTTCAAGAACACTCATCAAGAACTTAAATCTTTCAATCTTTACGGATTAATTCGAATATGTAAATCATGATTGGCGTATGGGTGAACGAGCAAAACACTATGAAAACTTAAATACCTCTTAGGGATCAAACCCTTGGCGGAAACCCGTAACAAAACTCAAGAATCTCGACAAACTCCTTCAACCTTTTCTCTTTTCTCCTCTTTTCTCTTCTTGAACTCTCTTCTAAAACCCTAAGCATAATTTAGGATTATGTAACTGACCCAAATCAATTTAGACCCCTAAAACCTTACTAAAAACGTTTTAGGCTGAAGGGCTAAGGAAAAGACAAAAATACCCCTCATAATTTCGGGTAACTTTCCTTCACTAGATAGGCTGACTTCAAACGGGCATGTCTCACTCATCCGAACTTGAAAATTAGTAAACTTAGTGGTGTCGGAAAGAGGATTCCAATACCTTTAATTTTACATCTTATGGGCCACCTAATGCATCCTGTACCGAAAGTTATGGTCCTTTGAAGTTGACCCTAAACTTAAAAGAACTTATGAATGACTTGAATGAATCCTCTTTTGTTCTTTTTGGAACTCAAGGTTCTACATCTAGTGACCTTAATACTTAAGAATAATTAAATTCCTCGGTAAAATCCTACTCAGAACGAAGGATGGTTCGAGTCTTTGCTCAAAAAATTTCCGAGGTGTTACAGTATCTCCCCGTGGGATCATTCGTCCTCGAATGACGACTAGACTGGGTATGGAACGGGGTTACTCTTATCATATCTGCCATACCATCTAGAATTTCCCGCATTACTACTAATCAGAACGAACTAAGGGTTCTCATTTAGCTATTTCTCATAGTGAAACATCATCCTCCTCTTCCTCCACATTTATAACCTTAGATGGAATTATCATACCATCATTATCACGATAAGAACATTAACCTTCTTCTTCTAGCATCACTCCATTACTAAAAGGACCTCTTAAAAGATATCTCACATACTCTTTGGAACTCATTACTATCTTATTATTGAACACTTGACTCGATTTCTCATCTTATCATCTCCCCCTTAGGTCTAAAGCTGACATTTGAAAGCTATGGACCTAATCCATCATCTCTAAACTAGTCTACATCCCCCTTTACTCTAACACTCACGAAAAGTTCATCTCATGACTACCGAACTCTCCATAAGAAGGTTCTAAGACCTCTTTCTAGGATGGTTCTCTTAACCTCTTCTCATTGGTTTATGACTCCAATCCATCTAACTCTTAAGTGAAAAACATTGTTTTCATTAGCCTATTCCACATTGACAACTCAATTATGCTATCTAGGTACACATGGAATATCATAACTTAATTGGAACCTTGTCTGATTATAGACCATCTCGGTACACCTCTTAATGCTCTTGTTACTCTTATGACTTAGCCACACTTCACTGCCCTTATCTAAATGTTAGGATGTCTCACTGGTACTACTCACATTCATTGCAGCAAACATCTCAATTCCTCACCTACTCTATGTCAAGTCTACAAGATAAAATCTCAAGTCTAACATCATCCCCCTCATGTTTCCATTCTTTTGATTATGACACTCATCTCAAATTCAAGCTTAATGTTTATTACTAAACCCGATATCAATATGATTGCTCGCCTACTATACTAACTTACAACTACTAGATATATATTAAGAAACACTCGTCCACTAAGACCTCATGACAAGTAATCAATCTTGCCTCTTAGTCTCCATACTCACAAATCATCATCACATTCCACTTCACAACTCAAGTACTATTCTTTTACTCATTTAGTACACATCATCGCCTAATTAGTTCTATAACACTATGAATATTATGGTCTTTCCCAAAAAAATCATAAGTATGGATTAGATCTATCACCTCATGAGTACTCCTGCTCTTATATTCAACACCTACACTTGGTCATTACCAACACAATGACACCTCATCATAAACTTCTTTCTAGTTTAAGGATACTTTAACTCATTTTGACTAGTAACTATTCCTCTTCCTTCTATCAAGAACTTTTTACAACATTATTATTCCTTATTCTACTCATAAAGGAAATCATCACTTATAACTAACTTGGTACATGATTGAAATAACATAATCTGCCCCATCACTATCTCTCTTTCATAGATTTCTATACCTCTGGATGCTTTTCTCTTAACTTAAGGGAGCTCTTTACTACTGCTGCTCATAATCCATACTTCATACTATCATTTAGGGTGAAAATATTACCCAAACTCTAAAACACACTTTCTCATAAGGGTCTCACCTGAAAACGATTTAGAGAAAAGACTATGGGAATACATCTCACTTTTATCTCGAATGCACGATTCATATGAATATGAGTTCATTCCTTCGAAACTCAACACTTAACTCACTTATAGGATTCTCTGAAGCCCCTCTACAGTCTCATGACTTCCTTAATACTTTTGCTAAGAGCAAATCATCGATAAAGAACTGACTCTGCTTTTCAACCACCTCTAGTATGATGGGTAGTCGAATAAATTTTTGAGAAACGCACTAGTTTTAATAAACTCCTTAAGACATTGTTCTATTGCATGATTAAGAGTATGAAAGAAGGGAAACTTTTCTTAAATGTATGTAGTCCCTCTTTTATAGAAGTGGGGCCCTCACAACCATAAACAAGACCCTATTGACACGGCTTCATAGACACCCTAGTACATTTGAACTCTTTTCTAATACCAAGTTTTTCACGCCCCGAGCCTACACCCTGGATGTAACTAGCACTCGAAAACCATTGCTAGTTCCCAAGTGAACCCTTGGCCTGGCTCATTACTCAGCGGAAGACTTACTCAAGCAAAATGAAAACTTATGATGCAAAAATAACTTTAAAAACGTAATTTAAACTCAACTCCAATAATCGTCTGAAAATAATTTAACAAGTATTAGTTAAATGTCCAATAAACTCAAAAACATTACAACATAAAGGAAATAATGATAGACTCCTCGACCTTTAAACTATCTATGAAGCCTCTACTATTATAGAAGGATTATTGGGACAAGACCCACCACATCCTAACAAACTGGAAATAAAAGTGGAACCCTCCGGAAGCAAGGAGGCTAACCATAGCTAATTGGGATTGCAAGTGTTATCAACGATGCTTCTGTTGATGAACCTGAATACCTGTATCTGCATCATAAAAGGATGCAGGCCAAATGGCGTCAGTACATGGAATGTACGAGAATGTAAGGGGAATTCTTACGCATAAACATAAGCTTGAACTGATAGAAAAAAAACATACTTACCTCTTCTCAAACTCACTAAACTTTACTCAATCTCCCCTCAAGAATAGGATAGTCAACTCAAGGAAATGTAGTTCAACTCAACTCAATGAAACATAGTTCAAATCAACTCAATGAAACATAGTTCAACTCAACTCAATGAAACATAGGGCTCAACTCAGCAATAAGGTACTCAACTTAGAGGTGAGATACTCAACTCGAAGATACTTAACTCAAGATACTCAACTCAAGATGCTCAACTCAAAGATACTCAACTCAAGATACTCAACTCAAAGATACTCAACTCAAGATACTCAACTCAAGATACTCAACTCAAAGATACTCAACTCAAAGATACTCAACTCAAGATACTCAACTCAAGATACTCAACTCTAGATACTCAATTCAAAGATACTCAACTCCAGAATAAAGTAACAATAAAAGATGCAATATATGAAGAGCTTTTGAAACAGTATACAATAACTCAGTTGTATGCAAAAATACAACAATAACTCAATTGTATGTAAAAATACAATAATAACTCTTATTTGGGAGATTCTCTAACCAACAACCATTACTATGAGCTATGTGATAATACATCGTCTCACACACGCTGACAGAACTGTCTTATAGCTTGACGGGGTATAGATCTCCTCAACTAAGTGGATCCACTAAGAGATATGTATAAAAAGCAATAAGGAATCATCTACCACGTTGGCATACATGGTTTGTGGGGGCTCTGAGTTGCCTGAATTCTCCCCTATATTGGTGTTCAATACTACTCAGAATAATATAGCTCATGCTCATATGTTTAAAATAACATTTCCCCATTCTCAAACTTTGAGATTATTACTCAAAAGATTTCTCTTAAAAGATATTATACTCAAAACTCCTTATGAACTCATTTGGAAATCGATGTTTCCTCTCTTTTTAAATGTGAAAACATTTACTCTTGGGAATACTTAGTTTCCATATATTCATTTTGAAAAATAAAACTCAACTCTCCTCATCCTCAAACTCAAGTACTCAAGTCTTAAAACAAATTATAAATAATTGTAAAAGACTTCCCAAAATAAAGTTCATGCCGAATAATGGACATGAGCGACTCAATTCAAGGTTTTTAATAACCATATATAGAACACAATACTTGGAACTCAACAACTCTAGAACTCAAGGACTCAATGATACTACTCATCTCAAGACTGCTCGACTCATAGGGTTCATGCGAAATTATGGGCATGAACAACTCAACTCAAGGACCTTCATGGGTAACATATATTAGTCCCATAAATAGGAATATAATCTCAAAAGGATTAGGAACTCAATGCTCAAGAACTTTGAACTCCAAGATACTACTCCTCTCAAAGATACTCAACTTATGGAGTTCATGCGACATTTATGGGAATGAACGACTCGACTCAAGGGTCCAAATAACAATATAGAACTCATGTTTACGACTATTCTCACTCTCATACTTACTTACTCAAAATATAACTCAAATCGATAGTTGATCTCAAAGGATTCACAATTTAACTCAAAGACTTTCTTGAACTCTATTCTTAACTCTTTCTTAAATTTGAATTATGAATTTAAGAGTTATGATTCATGATATGAATGATATCATGATGATTAAATGTAGTTTAGAGTAGTTAGATTTATAAAGGAGTGAAGGTACACTTTAAAGGAACTCAAATAGGACAACCGACGAAAAAAGAGTGGGGCAGGCACCCTGGCGCATTATTGGCGCGGGGCGCCTACCCCAAACTTCAGAGACCTGTTTGTGGCGCACTTCTGGGGCACCTTCCCTCCAGCGAATTTGGGGTGCGTCGCTCCAACCCCTCCCCAAAACTCTCTGACAAATTTTCTTCTTCGATTTTTGGCCCTAATTCGCCTAGAATCAAATGGTTTCTTCCCAACTCACTTAGATTTGAATACCCAACATAAGTACACAAGAATCTATTGAAAAACAACCCTCAAATTCAAATGATTTATCTCTAGAACTCATCAAACCCACCCTAATTCAAGAACGAAAGCAACACATCAAGAACTTAAATCTTTCAATCTTTATAAATTAATTCGAATATGTAAATCTTGATTGGTGTGTGGGTGAGCGAACACAACACTATGAAAACTTACATTCCTCTTACGGATCAAACCCTTGGCGAAAATCCGAAACAAAACTCAAGAATCTCGACAAATGTCTTGAACCTTTCCTCTTTTCTCCTCTTTTCTCTTCTTGAACTCTCTTCTAAAACCCTAAGTGTAAGCTAGGGTTATGTAAATGAACCAAATCAGTTTAGACCCCTAAAACTTTACGAACACCGTTCTAAGTTGAAGGGGTAAGGAAAAGACAAAAATACCCCTCATAATTTTGGGTAACTTTCCTTCACTGGATAGGCTGACTTCAAACGGGCATATCTCACTCATCCAAACTCTAAACTTAGTAAACTCGGTGGCGTTGGAAAGAGGATTCCAATAACTTTAATTTGATGTTTTATGGGTCATCTAACTCATCCTGTACTAAAAGTTATGGTCCTTTGAAGTTGATCCAAAACTTAAAAGAACTTATGAATGACTTGAATGAATCCTCTTTAGTTCTTTTTGGAACTCAAGGTGCTACATATAGTGACCTTAACACTTAAGAAAATTTAAATTCCTCGGTAAAATCCTACTCACAACGAAGGATGGTTCGAGTCTTAGCTCAATTTTTTTTGGGTGTTACACACTCTTAATGAATTCATAGTCCTTAATTAAGGATGGTGTATTTAAAGCAGTATACACTTGATGAATTCACCTATATGAGAAGTGGAGTGTGGCCGATCCTATGAGACTTTGGCCTAGTCTCTAAAGCTCTCATGAATATCAAGCACGCGCATGACCTATTCGCGGAAAACTGCGTTGAACATCAAAATTACTGAGGTCAAAATGTGATTGATAAAGTCTCTGCTTTACAGTAAGAATTATTAGTTCATAGAAATATTATATTTCACCAGTAATTCTGTAAATTAAATTTAATCGATCTAAGTTTTGTTTATAGTCCAAAAGACACCAAACCTATTGCATTTTGTCTTGAAATTCTAGCAAGTTATATTTTTACTATAAAATCTTTTGAAATAAGTGGGGGATTGTATGAAAAATGTTTTTATTTAAAAAGATTATTTTAAGAAATGTATTTGAAAAGCCAAAATTAATTAAGAAATATTTATTGGAAAAATGGTAAACTTGGCAATGTAGTATATGCCATTATTTTACACCCTTCTTGCCACTTGTCCTCTTCTTGACACTTGTCTCATGATGACATTTTGCATGTACGAGTTTGGACAAGTGGAAAGTCCAGTTGTCATGATGACATTTCTCCCTTCCCCTATAAATTCTCTTATTTCTCCATTTGAAAAATGAAGCAGAGAACTACATTCTGCTTTTATTCCTCACTCTCTCATTTCCTCTTTTATTAGCTTGGTTTATTTTAATTAATTAATATTTATTTTATTTTCTCACTAATATATTGTTGATGATAATTAATTTGCCGATTCATGTATCCTCTATTTCAGATAGGGAAGTCTTGTTTAATCATGGGAAAACATTTCACACCATTGAAATAGTTTCTTTGGACAGTTTCCAGCACGCACGACTCAAGTATTAATTTTCTGCACTAATATTTATATGTCATCGTAGCATATTTATCTCAGTTTCAAGACTATTATTTTGCTAAATAATAAAGTTATTTATTTATTATTATTATTATTGTGAAATATTTCGCTTGTTTCCCAACAATATTACAACTCCAATGCTAATAATAAAAACCTTCATGAAAAATACACCTCAATGCAAAATAATATTGAAAAGAAATGATAATCCCGCTAAGCTAAAAATAAATTTGGCTGAAACGGATGATATGATTATTGCAGTCATTTCAGATATAAATATTGAGGCCAATGTGAGAAATTGGATGATAGACTCTGGTGCTACAAGGCACATTTGTATAAATAAAAATGATTTTGTATTATACACCCAAGTTGAAAAAGGAGAAGAAACTGTTTATTTTGGTGACTCAAGGACAACTAAAGTTCTTGGAAAAGAAAAAGTTTTTCTCAAGCTCACATCTGGTAAAACTTTGGCATTGAGTGACGTATTTCATGTTCTTGATATCCGAATCAATTTGATTTATGTTGGATTATTAGGAAATGTTGAATGAAGGTTTCTTTTGAAAATAATGAGGTCATATTGACTAAAATTAATATGTTTATTGGCAAAGGATTTTGTAACTATGGTTTATTTATGCTTAATATTTGTGATAATTTCAGTAAAAATGTATCTTGTTCTTCTTACATGATTGAGCCTATTTCACTATGGCATGCTAGATTAGGACATGTTAATGTCTCATATATAAAGAATATGCGATCTCTTGATTTAATACCTGATTTAGATTTAAATAATTTTGATCAATGTGAAATATGTGCTGAAGCTAAAATTAGTAAAAAGTCATATTTTTGAGTAAATAGAGAAACTGAATTATTACCTTTGATCCACATTGATTTGGCTGATTTGATACAGACTATGACTAGAGGTGGTAAATTATATTATATGACTTTTATTGATGATTTCTCCAGATTTACTAAGTTGTATTTGCTTAGAAATAAAGATGATGCATTTGATGTTTTTATTATTTATTAGACTGAGGTTGAATCAACATAGTAGAAAAATCAAGAGAATTAGATCTAATAGAGGTGGAGAATATATATCTTTAAATGCTTTTTGTGAAAAAGAAGAAATTATTCATGAAGTAACCCTGCCTTATTCACCTGAATCTAATGGAGTAGCTGAAAGAAAAAATAGAACTTTGAAAGAAATGATGAATTCCATGTTAATTAGTTCTAGTGGTCCTAACAATTTATGGGGTGAAGAAATATTTTTTGCATATCACTTACAGAATAGAATTCCTCATAAATGAACTGGCAAAACTCCTTATGAATTGTGGAAAGGTTATAGACCTAACTTGAAATATTTAAAAGTGTGTGGGGTGCCTTGCTAAAGTTTTGTTGGCTGAACATAAGAAGAGAAAAATAGGTTCTAAAACTGCCGATTGCATGCTAATTGGATATGTTGAACATAGTGCTGCATATAGTTTTTTTGTTTTGAAAAGCGTTGTGCTTGATTGCAATACTATTATTGAGACAAAGACTGCTGAATATTTTGAACATATTATTTCATTGTGTGATAAAATTTCTCATGCACCTGTTGAAAGAAAAATGGCAATACGTCTAATATTGAGGGATTGCGAAGGAGCAAAAGGCCTAGAAAAAAATATTTTTCTTATGGAATTGATTTTCAAACTATTCTTGTTGACAATGAACCATTAAATTATTTTGAAGCTATATCTTCTTCAGATGCTAAATTTTGGAAAGAGGCAATAAAAATGAAAATTGATTCTATTATGAAAAATAAAACATGGATTTTGACTGACTTACCTCCTGGTGCAAAACCTATTGGTTGTAAATGGATTTTCAAAAATAAACTTAGTCCTTATGGATCTATAGATAAATATAAACCTCGGTTAGTTGAAAAAGGATTTTCTCAAAAATAAAATATTGAATACCTTGATACATTTGCACCAGAGACAAGAATTTCTTCTATTCGAATTTTAATTGCCTGATCATAAATTCACAAACTTTTTATTCACCAAATGAATGTAGAAACAACTTTCTTAAATGCTGATTTAGATGAAGAAAATTCTATGGTTCAACCTGAGGGATGTATTATTCCTTAACAAGAGAATAAGTTTGTAAATTAATTAAATCTCTTTATGGCCTTAAACAAGCTCCTAAACAGTGACATGAAAAAATAGATCAAGTCTTACTGAGACACAACTATGTATCTGTTGAAGTGAATAAATGTGTTTATATTAAAATGGTAGACACTGATTATGTGATAATATGCTTATATGTTGATGACATGCTTATATTTGGTATAAGTTTGAATATTGTGAAAAGTATCAAATTAATTTTTGTCTACTAATTTTGATATGAAATATCTGGGTCAAGTAAATATGATTTTTGGAGTTAAAGTTATAAGGAGTGAAGATTGTATAATGTTGTCACAAGAACATTGAAGAGCACAAATACACTATATGTTTAGCGCTTTGCTAGTTAAAGATAGTATAGTATAAAGATCTTCTCCACAGGAATTGGTACAAATAATAATTCAATCAAATTTTGCTAACTATTATTCAGGTGATCAAAAGAAAGGAGTTGGTTGTGGTTATGAACCACTTTTATAGACTAAATGATGATTAAAAACAATTGATAACTATGGATTTTAATATCAATAATAAAAGATAGGGTACAAGACAAAACAAGTGCTTAATGATAGTTGAGATTTGACCACATTCATTTATCACATCTAAAGTTCTATCGATTCTCTCGAATTCAATAGCGTATTAGAGTATCCTTAAGCCTTATATTTTTCTTTCGAGTAAATCTCAAGTTAAAGAATAAACCAATTATAATCCTGTGATTCTATTATGCAAGAACATGTTAATGAGTGTTCTTAAGGAAGTAACGTCCTTTGACTATTTTTCCTTGAGATTTAATCAATAATTATCAACAAGCTCCTTTGATTACTTTATAGAAAATATATTGATTCTATCCAACAAAACTATTCAACAATATTCACCAAGATATTTCTCTTTCAATTAAATAAAATAATGAACAAGGTTGCAATTCAATTCAAATTCCCATAACAAGTTCAAGCATAAGAATGAAAATTAAAATCCCAACAAATTCATCAATACAACATGTTTTTCAAATACCCTTTAAGAATCTACTCCATGGATGAGAACAAGTTTACTAAGATCAAAGATGAAAAAGAAGACATAGCAATCCAAATTTGAATCCCAACTTCCGTTTTTGATTCGAGTAGAGTACCATGTTTTTCCCCTTCTTTTCTTCGTAACCTAGCATTTCTTTTTCTCCTTTTTTGATAATCATCAGCCCTGGGGCAATCCAACATCATATAGCATAGGGTTCCCTTCATAATTCCAAAAACACCCTTCTGTTAATGATTTCACGCCTCCACGCCGTGCGTGCGTGCCACCTGAAACCTAAGCGGGCGATCGGCGTGTGGAGAGGCAGTAGCTTCAAAAACCCACCACGCGGGCGCTGATCGGCGCGCGGACAGGCAGTAGTTTCAAAAATCCACAACGCGGGCGCGCGACCACTGCGCGGGAGGATAGCTTAGCAGATCCACATTTTTATTCTTTTTTTTTCTTTCTTTAGCATTCTTGTTGGCCTTTCTCACTAATCATGTTCAACACTTGAATTTGCACATCTACACATATGAATCAGGGACAATTAATTGTAAAGTTCACATTCAAAACTTGTCTAAAGTCATCTCATTTAATTACCATCAAATACTCCCACACTTGAGATTTTGCTCGTCCTGAGCAAATTAGAACAACTAGCCCCCCTCAAGATTTTGACGCACAAGTTACTAGAAACAATAATTGACTTCAACCATCCCTATAGGTGCATGCAACATTCATCGTTAAATGACTACTCATCGACAATGAAATTTAAGTGAAAATCAATCCATGAGTTTTCTCTCAACAAAGAAGATGCAATTTTATCATTAACAAAGTTCATGCATCATAGACACAATCTCTCATTTCACTCACTCTCACAAAGAAATACATCATGTTTTTCCAGAATACCATAGGCTTGGCAATTGAGTAAATCTCCACTAATGTAGGCCTTCTCAAGTTAAAATCATGTATGACTTGCACATGTGTAATTTTCGATAAGGGTGTTTGCAGAATATGAAAATAAAAAGTCATATCTCCCTTCCCTTTTTCACTCTTTTTTTTCTTCCTTTATCTTTTGGAACCTTTCATGTTCTTTTGAAAACACATCCAACAACTTTCATTACTTTTCACACATGGCTAGATTCAATTGCTATTTTTGTTTTGTTTTTTTTTTTTTTCGTAATTCAATTCTCTACACTTCCGCTTATAATTCCAATTAAGAGAGTGACACATAGGGGGATTAGACTAAAGGGATGTATCAGCTAATCAACGAAAATGGATTATTATAAGGCTCAAATTAGTTGACTAGGAATACTTATCATCAAAGGTTGGTTAATTTAGGCTAGAAGTGGATTAATCAAACAAAGCCTACAATCGTATTCTTCCTCAAATAGTCCTAGAATTTCGCCTCAAAAACTACCATGTCAAGTTTTAGATTCTTTCAAACATGAGTACTGATGAGTCCAAGATTTAGACTCATTTAGGGCTTTATTTGGATAGACTTAGTGTCCTCAAATACTTAATTTATGCCAATAACTGATGAAAAACCCTTGATTTCTAGGTATATGGATTGAGGAACAAAGCGTGTGTCACGACCCGAGAGCACCCCTAATCGTAACATGGCGTACTCAACCCCGAACGGGTCTTATACAAGCCACATAGTCATTCATTGCATTCAATAATGAAAATAGTGTGGAATTAAAAACTTATTTAAATCCAAATCATCAAAATAGTCATTTAAACATCATTCAAAGACACAACGGAAGACTAAGTCTCACATGACCATCTTAACAATGTACTTGAAAACTAAAGTAGGGACACGATCCATAACAGTCGAAAACACTTGAATTGTCTATGACATGAATAAACAGGAAAATTCAAAAAGACACTTGTCCTCGATTAATGTGGACATACCACTCTTAGCCTTGGAGAAAACTCAATCCAAGCTCTTCAATATAGATGGAAGCAATCAATTGCCGGAACCTACACTTGTAGTTAAAAAGGTAGAAATATGGGTTAGCACACAGAAATGTACTAAGAATGATGACCATGCAAAAACATGCTTTAAAAGGGACATTTTAGTTAGAAACCACGCATAATGCCACTTTATAGAAACATCATGTACAATAGCATAAAAGGCATACAAGACAAGTAACAACATCATACAAGTCATAATATCACACCTTGACAATATCAACATGAAAACCTTTACCTTCACCTTAGACCTTCACTTTTAAATGACCCTTATTCTATAACTTGTGCAATGCATGGATGACGTCCCATACCACCATCCACACCAAGGCACCATATTAAGGCCACCAAGAGTGAACTTACCATTCCTTCCTTTTCACCTTTGCAAAATATCCATACAAAAGAGACATATCATTTCATAAGGAATGACAAGGGAAAATAACTCATAATATAACCCAAGTATAGCATACAAATTATATTAAGCATTTAAGAGCCAACATTCCTTAATAACTTCATTTAGGACACATCCATGTCATAGCCATTAAGATTTAGAGAAACTCACTATGACCCTCTCAAAGCCTACTCGTGCAATGCATAGGTAGCATCCCATACTACCTACACTTTGTAGAACCTATCAAGAAACCACAATGAAATATCACATGATGGGAAGTAAGCGTTAACCGACATAGACCATGAGAGCTTGTCATGGAATCTGGTGTCATAAGTCCCTACACCGTAAATAGGTGGTCTACTTACCTAAGGAAGACCGGTTCATATAGCTTAGGTGGATCCACTAGCTAGACCTATGCGGGCACATAGTTTATGAGATAAGGTAGACGATCTTTGAAACTCATGCCTAACTTTGGGGGAGTTTCCATCTAACCAAATCCACTCGGTGCTTAGTCTACATTCCTCATAAAATAGTTCATTTCTTTGACATTATCACATATGAGAAGTGCCATTGGCCTACCGACTCCAATTCATTCATTAACACATGAAAGGGTGCCTTAAGCCTACCGATTCAAGGTCCATTTAGGAAAGCTCATTAACTCCTCCTGAAAGGGTGCCATAGGCCTATCGGTTCAAGGCTCATCATTAACCTTCATTAGTGGAAGGGTGCACTAGGCCTTCCGTTCCCAAGGTTCATTATTAACATGTGTGGAAGGTGCCACTGGCCTACTGATCCAAGGATTCAACAATCAACAATACACTAATTTATACAAGAAGAGGATGCATACGATCTACCAATTCGAGATATACCATATTTTGAAGAACCCTTCATATTCTATCATCAACATTCATAAGTGTTACATTGAGAAAAATAGCCTTTCAATAATAACATATTTACATTCAAAACATGATCACAATAGCTTCATTGAACTCCCATTCAAACACACAATATCAAGATAACAATTCAACTTATCCTACTATGCCTTCAAGGCCATGATCACAATGCACATAATAAGGAAACACCTCCACCTTTCAAGTGGATCAACAATTCATAAACAATTTTACTTTAACTTGTAATTCTCAATTTGCCCTTTCAAGGCCATGATTACAAATCATAAATACACCAACAATTTACCATAATTAAGACATATATAATGATACAATCCAATAACCCAAAGCAATTAAGGCATATTTCAATCATAAGCTTTCGTAATCATCAAACCCACTTCATAAAAGCACAATTTAGGAATTTAGAGTAATCATGGGTTCATGGATTATTTTCACCATAAATCATCAATTAAATAGAAATACAATCAATATATGACATTAGAAACCATTTGAAATCATTTGGAAGAAGAACCCATGAGATTGAGTAAAACCCTTGGTTTTCATGAATTGAATAGCTTTGAAAACTTCTTTGAAATTGACTCTAGTGTGAAGACTAACCCTAGATGAAGGATCACCTTACCTTTTACTAAGATTTCCCCAAGAAATTTGATGAAGAAAGATTTGAGTCCAAACCCTAGCTCCCATTTCTTCTTCTTCCTTGAGTTTGAGAGAGAAATATTGAGAGAGAAGAACTTTGGGGATTTTGATTTGGGTGTTTTGAAATAATGAGTTAAAGGAGGGTTTTAAGACTTAAAACTATTTATATATATGATATAATCCTTTTAAAATCAATCCCACTTAATAAAACCTTAAAACGAAATTACTTAAAAACCCCTCTTTTAGGCATCCTCGTCAGTGACCAAGGTCACTTCTACGGACCGTGAAGGGGGGACACGGACCGTGAAGGTGCCCGTGGTTCCTAGGTAGTAGCTCCTCTTGAGCTTGCCAACCTTCAATTGGCTAAGGTATTTCGACGGCCAACTCTACGGACCGTGGTGATGACCACTGGCCGTGGAGTGGCCCGTGGAGTTGAGGCAGAACCTTGGCCTCAAGGCCTTGGTTCCTTCATGGCCAAGTAACTTCCACGGCTACTTCTACGGACCGTGGTTGAGGCTACTGACCGTGAAGTGTTCTGTGAAGCCTTGGGGCAGTGGTTAGCCAAGATGGGAAACCTTGGCCTTTGACTTAGGCCCTTTCTTCCTTGGCTTGGCACAAACCCTTGCACCCTCAACCAACATACCAAAGGCCTTTTATCATGGAGTCTAACATGTGCCTTGACGTTGACTCACTAAACTCCTTCAAACAAGGTTCAGGACAACATTATACAACATGAAACCTCATTACAAACTCAACACAAGGTCATTAGGCTCTAGCCTTTCTTATTCATTTTATGGGTCGTTACAGTATCCCCTACTTAGGAACATTCGTCCTCGAATGACACTTTGAACACTTCAAGGGAAAACGACTCATACTAGCAACCCAACAATCAAGACATTTCAATATAATGGACAAACCATAGGAGGAAACATCAACTCCACATCAATAAGCTCAATGCATATACAAGAAAGTAGGAACTACATCTACAACCTCATTATACACAAAACAATAACATTTATCATTTCATTGGAGGAACTTCCTTCTCCGCATAACATCATGCTCATTACCACATTATAAGGCACTTTATACAACTATTTTCAAGAACACACTTAAGCATGTACGTCAAGTCAACTCATGAAGCATTTAGGCAACCCATCATAGATGCATATCAACATGAGGAACAAAATCATGAAAACTACATAAACTTCATTAAAACATGAATAACATAAGGAGAACATGGAAACTCATTTTCACACAAGACTCCATAAACATGCCACAAGCTACTAGGAACTCTCGGTCTCAAGCTTGAATAGGAATAAGAGAAAGAGATAAGGATATCAAAACTCACCACAACCTACTATACAACATACCATCCCCCACTTAGGAGAAAACCCAACTAAGGTTAACATGAAAAACAACATAGGAACCTCATCAAGACATTCATGACCATAAAGAAGTATCACTTACCAGTGTTTTCATCCGGATTAGCTTCTTTGTCCTTGTTAGCTTGGAGAGCATAGAAACGGTTCCTCTTTGGAGCATCAAGATCCGGGCCACTAAGAGAAGCTTGTTTGGCCTCCCTTCCTCTAGCCGTAAGAGTAGGACAATCTTTCACCTTGTGATCATTTTTCCCCCAACCATAGCACCCATTAGTACCGGCTAGGCACTTCCCATAGTGCCTCTTGCCACAAGTGGTGCAAGTAGGTTTAGAAAATTGAGATCCACCACCTTTATCTTGGTTAACCTTAGGAGCACTTGAAAATTCTTGGTTTGGAGCACTTTTGTTGAACCTAGGTTGACATTGCTCATCGGATCTACCTCTCTTCAAATTCCTATTCACCTTTTTAAGTTTGGACTCCTCAATGGATTGAGCATACACCATGAGCCTAGAAATGTTCATGTCATTATGGAGCATTGCCGTATGACACTCTTTCTTGACTAGGCCGGATACACCGGTCACAAACCTACTCATCTCATCTCTAGGGTTGGACACCAAGGATGGGGCATACTTAGACAATATGGTAAACTTCAAAGAATACTCATCCACATTCATGTTACCTTGCCTAAGGTTTATAAACTCCTCAACCTTACACTCCCTCTTCTCACGGGGAAAGTACCTACCAAGGAAAGCTCCCTTAAACTCCTCCCATTCTATAGGACCCGCTTCAACCGGTCTATTGGATTTCCATTGTGTGAACCACACTTGGGCAACATCCTTGAGTTGATAGGAAGCCAACTCCGCTTTCTCCCTAGAGGTTACCCCCATAGCATGGACTATCTTATAAACTTCATCTAGAAACTCTTGGGGATCCTCTCCCACTTTAGAGCCAATAAAAGTCGAAGGATTCATTCTCACAAAGTCTCTCAACCTTGAGGCCATGGTACTCTCATTCGCATTCAACCTAGGCCCCATATCTTGATTAGCTTGAACCGTCATGGCTTGAGCTAGAGTTAGAAAATCCGCCCTAATCTCTTCATTGGTCATGTCCGGGGGAACCACCGGAACTTGATTTCCTTGATTGCCTTGAGGAACTTGGTCACCTTGAAGACCTTGGGGAGGAACTCCCTCGTTCATAATCTCCTCTTCCATCCTTCTTGGGTTAGCCTTTGTATTTATATCCTATAAACACAAGAGAAGGGTTAGGAAAAGGACATCTATAAAACTAAACTCTAAGGCATGACTTCAAGAATAGGAAAGAAGTGTAACTTTCTAACGTCCTATAGCATCTCGCTCATAGATGTGTCACGACTCACACCGATGAACAAGACTCTACTAGAAGTGTCTTGTGAGACTTTGATCCTAAAAACCATTTCCAAAATCTTATGCTCTGATACTATGTTTGTCACGACCCGAGAGCACCCCCTAGTCGTAATATGGCGTACTCAACCCCGAAGGGATCTTATACAAGCCACATAGTCATTCATTGCATTCAATAATGAAAATAGTGTGGAATTAAAAACTTATTTAAATCCAAAACATCAAAATAGTCATTTAAACATCTTTCAAAGACACAACGGAAGACTAAGTCTCATATGGCCATCTTAACAATGTACTTGAAAACTAAAGTAGGGACACTGCCCGTAACAGTTGAAAACATTTGAATTGTCTATTACATGAATAAAAAAGAAACTTCAAAAAGACACTTTTCCTCGGTTAATGAGGACAAACCACTCTTAGCCTTGGAGAAGACTCAATCCAAGTTCTTCAATCTAGATGGAAGCAATCACTTGCTGGAACCTACACTTGTAGTTAAAAAGGTAGAAATATGGGTTAGCACACAAAAATGTACTAAGTATGATGACCATGCAAAAACATGCTTTAAAAGGGACATTTTAGTTAGAAACCATGCATTATGCCACTTTTTAGAAACATCATGTACAATACAATAAAAGGCATACAAGACAAGTAACAACATTATACAAGTCATAATATCACACCTTGACATATCAACATGAAAACCTTTACCTTTACCTTAGACCTTCACTTTTAAATGACCCTTATGCTATACCTTGTGCAATGCATGGATGGCGTCCCATACCACCATCCACACCAAGGCACCACATTAAGGCACCAAGAATGAACTTACCATTCCTTCCTTTTCACCTTTGCAAAATATCCATACAAAAGAGACATAACATTTCATATGGCATGGCAAGGGAAAATAAATCATAATATAATCCAAGCATAACATACATATTATATTAATCATTAAAGAGCCAACATTCCTTAATAACTTCATTTAGGACAAATCCATGTCATAGCCATTAAGATTTAGAGAAACTCACTATGACCCTCTCAAAGCTTACTCGTGCAATGCATAGGTAACATCCCATACTACTACCTACACTTTGTAGAACCTATCAAGAAGCCACAATGAAATCTCACATGATGGGAAGTAAGCGTTAACCGACATAGACCATGAGAGCTTGTCATGGAATCCGGTGTAATAACTCCCCACACCGTAAAGAGGTGGTCTACTTGCCTAAGGAAGACCGGTTCATATAGCTTAGGTGGATCCACTAGCTAGACCTATGCGGGCACATAGTTTATGAGATAAGGTAGACGATCATTGAAACTCATGCCTAACTTAGGGGGGGTTTCCATCTAACCAAATCCACTCGGTGCTTAGCCTACATTCCCCATAAAATAGTTCATTTCTTTGACATTCTCACATATGAGAGGTGTCGTTGGCCTACTGACTCCAATTCATTCATTAACACATGAAAGGGTGCCTTAAGCCTACTGATTCAAGGTCCATTTAGGAAAGCTTATTAACTCCTCTTGAAAGGGTGCCATAGGCCTACCGGTTCAAGGCTCATCATTAACCTTTATTAGTGGAAGGGTGCACTAGGCCTACTGTTCCAAATGTTCATTATTAACATGTGTGGAAGTGTGCCACTAGCCTACCGATCCAAGGATTCAATAATCAATAATACACTCATTTATACAAGGAGAGGATGCATGAGCTTTACCAATTCGAGATATACCATGTATTGAAGAACCCTTAATATTCTATCATCAACATTCATAAGTGTCACGTTGAGAAAAATAGCCTTTCAATAACAACACATTTACATTCAAAACATGATCACAATAGCTTCATTGAACTCCCATTCAAACACACAATATCATGATAAGACTTCAACTTATCACACTATGCCTTCAAGGCCATGATCACAATGCACATAATAAGGAAACACCTCCACCTTTCAAGTGGATCAATACACAAGGTAAGTAAACACATCCACCTTTCAAGTGGATCTACAATTCATAAACAATTCTACTTTAACTTGTAATTCACAATTTGCCCTTTCAAGGCTATGATTACAAATCATAAATACACCAATAATTTACCATAATTAAGACATATATAATGATACAATCCAATAACCCAAAGCAATTAAGGCATATTTCAATCATAAGCTTTCATATTCATCAAACCCACTTCATAAAAGCACAATTTAGGAATTTAGAGTAATCATGGGTTCATGTAGTATTTTCACCATAAATCATCAATTAAACAAAAATACAATCAATATATGATATTAGAAACCATTTGAAATCATTTGGAAGAAGAACCCATGAGATTGAGTAAAACCCTTGGTTTTCATGAATTGAAAAGCTTTGAAAACTTCTTTGAAATTGACTCTAGGGTGAAGACTAACCCTAGATGAAGGATCACCATACCTTTTACTAAGATTTCCCCAATAAATTTGATGAATAAAGCTTTGAATCCAAACCCTAGCTCCCACTTCTTCTTCTTCCTTGAGTTTGAGAGAGAAATATTGAGAGAGAAGAACTTTGGGGATTTTGATTTGGGTGATTTGAAATAATGAGTTAAAGGAGGGTTTTAAGACTTAAAACTATTTTTATATATGATATAACCCTTTTAAAATCAACCCTACTTAATAAAACCTTAAAACGAAATTACTTAAAAACCCCTCATTTAGGCATCCCCGTCAGTGACAAAGGTCACTTCTCCGGACCGTGAAGGGGGGAAACGGCTTGTGAAGGTGCCCGTGGTCCCTAGGTAGTATATCTTCTTGAGCTTGCCAACCTTAAATTGGCTAAGGCATCTCCACGGCCAACTCTACGGACCGTGGTGATGACCACTGGCCATGGAGTGGCTCATGGAGTTGAGGCAGAACCTTGGCCTCAAGGCTTTGGTTCCTTCATGGCCAAGTAACTTCCACTGCCACTTCTACGGACAGTTGTCAAGGCCACTGACCGTGAAGTGGTCCATGAAGCCTTGGGTCAGAGCTTTGCCAAGGTGGGAAGCCTTGGCCTTTGGCTTAGGCCCTTCCTTCCTTGGCTTGGCACAGGCCCTTACATCATTAACCAACATACCGAAGGTATTTTATCATGGAGTCTAACACGTGCCTTGACGTTGACTCACTAAACTTCTTCAAACAAGGCTTGGGACAACATTATACAACATGAAACCTTATTACAAACTCAACACAAGGTCGTTATGCTCTAGCTTTTCGTATTTATTTTATGGGTCGTTACATCATGGACACTAATTTGTAAAAAGGAACAAAGTGAGTTGAAAGAAGGAAGAAAAGAGAGCCTAGTGATCGCCAAGTCCATTTGACGAGTCACCGAGTGGCCATTTGATCGCCTAAAGTTCCAGCATGCCAAACCCTGAAGGCGAAAATCAAGTTGGCGAGAGAAAGGAGCAGTCGGCGAATCGTCGAGTGGTTCCGTGATGCAGTTTTGGATCACGCAAAGTTACAGAACTTGAGAAAGCTAAAGGCCCAGGCAAAAAGACATGGACATTGACCAAAGTGCGGATCTCCTAGCTGATCGGCGACCCCGATTTACTGCGCCGAAAGGTTTTTCGTTGCATATTTTTGGCAACTATAAATACGTCATTGAACATTTAGTTTAGGAGTTTTTTGGACATCATATTATTCATTAGAGTAATTTTTCAGTTTGAACTCTGAGTATTGAGACAAGTTTTCCTTAGCTTTGAAGAATTGAAGTTTTCCATTTTTGAGAAATTGAAAGTGGGTCTTTGAGATTCTTCAATTTGAACCTTTGTAAAGACGAAATCAATTGTACCCTGTTGATGGAAACACAATTTGGTAACGATTTTTTATCTTTTTATGATGTCTAGCTAAAGCCCCAATTCTTGGGGTGTGCTTATGGGCTGATTTAGTTTATGGGTATTGCTAATTGTTAGTCTAAATGTTATTTAGAAGTGATTTCAATCAGTAATTGTGGTTTAATTTAAAGGATTGTAGTTGCAAATGCAGTTCTACCTTTGTGTTTTTGGCTTGCTCGAGAGAGAGGTTTTAAAACCAATATTATTGATTGATGGTCTGTGGGTATTGGGTTGTCATGGGTTCAGCTCGAGAGAGTGAATCCTAAACCCTTTTCCACACATTCAACTGAGAGAGTGAATGGACTAAGGCGTATGCTGTTCTTATTTTGAATGCTTGTCGATGTTCGAGAGAAATCAATTTGATTCGAGGTAAATTGTTCGAGAGAAAATTTACCTTCTCTATAGTCTAGCCTATTCACTAAATTATAGTTATTTCCTAACAGTTGCAATTACCCATTTGTCTACATTAGCCTGTAATTGAATCACATCCCAAGAACCCATCTCATTATTGTTATTTTTGTTGCTGTTGTAGCTGATAATTTCAAACCAAAACCCCCTTTTATTTGACATAATTGTCACCCTTAAATTTGAATTATGTTTTTATTTGATAATGTCTATTCCTATGGCTGATCTGAACATGTTCACACTTGACTCTTGAATCTTAAACACGTACCACTCCCCGTGGGATTCGACCCCAACTGATTTAGTTGAGTTATTATATTGACTAGCGATCGTTGACACTTAGAATTGGATGAAGTATCCTTGAAACGATAATCAAGTACATATCAACTTAGAATTGCAAATGCAGTTCTACCTTCGTGTTTTTGGCTTGCTCGAGAGAGAGGTTTTAAAACCAGATTATTGATTGATGGTCTGTGGGTATTGGGTTGTTGTGGGTTCAGCTCGAGGGAGTGAATCCTAAACCCTTTTCCACACATTCAGCTGGAGAGAGTGAATGGACTAACGCATAGGTTGATCTTATTTTGCATGCTTGTCGATGTTCAAGAGAAATCGACTTGATTTGGGGTAAATTGTTTGAGAGAAAATTTACCTCCTCTATAGTCTAGCCTATTCACTAATTTATAGCTATTTCCTAACAATTGTATATACCCATTTGTCTACATTAGCATATAATCGAATCACATCCCAAGAACCCGTCTCATTATTGTTATTTTTGTGTTATTTGTTGCTGTTGTAGCTGATAATTTCAAACCAAAACCCCTTGTTATTTAACATTTTTGTCACCCCTAAATTTAAATTATGTTTTTATTCGATAATGTCTATTCCTATGGCTGATCTGAACATGTTCACACTTGACTCTTGAATCTTAAACACGTACCACTCCCTGTGGGATTCGACCCCAACTCATTTAGTTTGGTTGTTATACTGACTAGCGATCGTTGACACTTAGAATTGGATGAAGTGTCCTTAAAACGTTAATCAAAATGGCACCGTTGCCGGGGTGTAGTGTTGGTTAAGATTCTTTAGTTAAGATGAATTTTGTTCTTGTTAGTTATAGTTGAATCTACTTACTTTCAGTTTTGGTTTGTGTGTTGCTGTTTTGAACAGAGGAAATGAGTGTGAACGGAAGCAATGGTAGCCAAGTGGGCCACCAAGATGACATCGGCAACCTCAACGATGTCAATGAGCCTATAGTTAATGACCCTCATCTAATGGGTGGAATTGCTGCCATTTGCTTGCCTCTAGCTGAAGGGAATGTTGTGTTCCATTTCACAAGTACTATGTTGAAGCTCTTGCAATTGAAAGGGTTGTTTGGTGGGCTGGCTCATAAGGATCCCCATGAGCATATTAGAAACTTTGTTGATGTTTGCGGACCGTTCACCTTTAAGAACATATCCCAAGAGTCGGTCCGATTGAGGTTGTTCCCGTTTTCTTTAATGGGAGAAGCATGTAAGTGGCTGACTGAATTGCCACGAGAATCAATCACTTCGTGGGAAGAGCTTGTCACCACATTTCAAGTGCGATTTTCCCTCCTTCTAAGATGATGACTCTTAGGGACAGAATCCAAAGCTTCAAGCGTTTGGAGGGTGAGCCAATTCATGAGACTTGGCTGCGATTCAAGAAGTTGGTGCTGCAATACCCAACTCATGGTTTGCCCGACAACGTTTTGCTGTAGTATTTTTACCAAAGCCTTGAATAGGTGAACAAGGGTGTAGCTGACCAACTTTCTCCGAAAGGTTTGATGCAATAACCTTACGTTATAGCAACCCAACTTTTGGATGGTATGACCACATTAATTGGGCTTGATACACCCACGAAGATCAGGTCTCCCCTCTCATATTTAAATTAACCAAGGAGCAGCTTGAGAAAGACCAAGAGAGGGACCAGAACATGGCAAAGATCATGACATAACTTGGCATTTTGTCCAAAAATGTCATGGGAGCTGGTGCTCGAAGTGTCACTACTGTGGGTGTCAGGTGTGCTAATCCTGATGAGGCCAAGTTTGAGGCTTTGTACAATGAAGAGGTGAACTTCCTAACCAACCAAAGAGGTGGTTATCGTTCAAACTACCTGAGGTAGGGTGGTAACCAAGGTTGGAACATGATGAAGGTTGGAAGGATCGTGATAGAGAGCGGAGGGATCATAACCCTACTTGGAAATAGAGAGACGGGGAGAAGGATAAATATGTCCCTCCTTACGAGCGCCAAAAGCCAAAGTATTTCGAGGGTGGTTGGTATGAGGATATGCTATCTCGTATTCTCAACAAGGTTGAGGAGTCGAACAAGATTTTGAAAGAGATGAAGGAAGATGTGTCGACCTTTAGCCAGGCGGTTACCTCTCATTCCGTTTCTATCAAATAGTTGGAGACCCAGATGGGTTATATTTCGTCTCATTTAAACTCGAGACAACAAGGGAGGTTGCCTAGTGACACTATGGTCAACCCTAAGAATGAAGTTTGAGTGAGGACTTGCGTCGTGTCACGATGTTAACTAAGGCGCTGCTTGAGAGGCAATCCAAGTTTTATTTGCTTTCTTTTGGATTTTGAAATAATGGTGTGTTGATTGTGCAGGGTAAAGTCTGGAATGTGTTTGAAAAGTGCAGATTAGCGAGCAAAATGTCCAATCGGCGACTCGAAGAAGAGGTTGACGAGCCTGACTTGGACCGCCGTTGGACTCAAGAAATTTTGAAATTGGAGTCTGTAAAACTCGGCGAGCCCAGAAGAAAATTTGCGTGTCGCCGAACAGGTCGGCGATCGCGACTTTATCCACCGTTTGGACCCCCATATTAACTGGAGGTCCTGTAAAACTCGGCGAGGTAAGTACCCACTCAGCTTGTCACCGAGTGGGTTGGCGAGCAAAACTTATGTCACCAAATGGGCGAGAACTGGATGGTTTTTAAAGGCCAAACGTTCAAAAGTACAAAATCTTTCACATTCCCTCACTTTTCAACTTTCCAAACTCACACCCGCACTATATTTTTCCCGTATTTTTGCAATAGTTCCATTTCTTAGTCATTGATTGTGTGTTCAGAGTTGGATTCTTTTCCTCCTAGCTTTTTAACTAATTTAGTCGGCATATAAGGTTGGTTTTTGAACCCCTAATTCGTTTAGAGAATTTTACTCATTTGCAATTGTTTGATCTTAGTGATGTGTGCTGGCCCTCTCTGAATCGTAATTATGTATATGTGTGCCTCTTTTAATTCAAATATCATGTTTAGAATGCCAATATCGTTGATTTCCCAAAATTTTGTGCTTAAAATTGATCAAAATCTTGTTGGGTTGTGTCGTGTTGTTGTTGTATCTAGTCGGATGAAGTCCAAGTAACCCGCATTTGTGACAAATGATGTAATTTTCCCAATGATGGAGCGGTTGACGTCATTCTTAAGGGCAAAAATCATCAAATGACCAAATTTGGCCAAACCGGGAGAAATCTGAGTATCCCAGGGGCAGGGTGTAATGGGTCTTAGTCTAATTGAATGAGTGCATGTTTTGATTTTGTTTTCGGGGGATGCAGGTTTGAATTTGGAAGGCGGGGTTAAAAGTAGGGACGTTGGGCCGTTTGGCGAGCTGGGTCGAGCTCACAGAACAACTCGGCGGTTCGTCGAATCCCCCTAGATCTCCTTTAATTTCTTACAATTCTTGAGTTTGGGTTCTGTAACTTTCGGCGAGAAGCCTGAGTTTGTCGAGTACACTCGGCGATTCGCCGAAAGTCCTTCTTGATCGCCCTTCCTACGCCCCTAACCTATAAAATGCACTGAAAATTTCGGCGGGCTAGTCCTTGCTCGCTGAAAGTCCCTTCTCATCGCCGACATGGAAAATTTTTTGGGAATTTTTGAGCCAATCCTTTCGGCGAGCCCGATCTAGCTCGCCAAAGTGATTCGGCAACTTGGTGACTGGTTCGGCGAGTCTGTCTGCAACTATTTTTCTACAACTTTTCTTGAACTGCGCCTAACTCTTTTTGATGTAATAAATGAAGGGAGAGCCAATCCTCCTAAGAAGGGAAGAATAGAACCTCCTAAGGGAGGCAATGGCAAAGGCAGAGACCGACGATGAGCAGATAGAGGTGAGGGATGAGAGCATATATAGAGACCTGCCAGATCTAGAGGAGACGATTGTATCGTCGGTGATCCAAACATCGTTGAGACGTACATGGCAGCCCCTAGTTGATCTGGCACTGTTGATGTAACTCCGGGCAGTGATGCCAATGATCAGACTGCTGTGGCACCGAGCACTGACGCCCCGACAGATAAAGAGACTGTGTAGACATGACTTTTCTTTACCTCCCTCTCTATTCCTTTTATTGATTTTGGATGTTTTTATTGCATTTGAGGACAAATTGCTTTTTGTTTGTGGTGGGGTGAGGTATTCCATACCTACCTCTTGTGTTGATGACATTTTCTGTATATATTGGGTTTTGTGCTATATATTGTCTGTTTTTGTGGATGCTTGAGCTTGTGGCTCCCTATTTTGAATGTAAATGATTTTTGGACCCTTCCGAAATTTTTTGCCACCTCTTGTGTATTTAATTATGGCTATTCTTGTTAAAATTTGAGTGTCGGTTGCGATCAATACTGATGACTTGAAAGTGCTCTCAATTGAATAAACATTAATGTGCGGCTACGATGAGGCCAAATGAAGTTGCATAGGCAATATGTGAACTCTTTGCATCTCGTTGTGACTAGCCAATTATCAAATTGAGTCTCTTGTGATGAACGTCGAACACTAGCAAAAGTGTGGAGTCTTGTTTGACGTTGGTGTCAATGCCTTATGTGATAAGCTTACGGTGAACCTTGTGTGATGACAC
The DNA here is from genome assembly GCA_036250405.1 of Solanum raphanifolium. NCBI lineage: Eukaryota > Viridiplantae > Streptophyta > Magnoliopsida > Solanales > Solanaceae > Solanum > Solanum raphanifolium. Next base: position 54,985 of record JAJOOE010004015.1, read on the forward strand.
CTAGAATTTGCCCCGTTGGTCCGGTTGACTAAGTGATGCAAACTCTTGAAATGATCTTAGGCAACAAATTTTAAAGAGTGAGACAATTTGACATTATACCTCTTTTGTGGCCTACCTTGTGAGTGTATGAACCTTGCTTGAGCACCCTTTGAGCCTTACTTTTTCCTTGGAAGAAACTTGATGAAATTGTGACCTTTCTTTATCCCTTCACCCATAATCCTCATGAGATGTGGTTTGTTAGAATAGCCAACTTAGGCCAAAAGCCTAAGTTGGGCGTGTGATGAAAAGAGAATCAAGAAGTGCAAAGAAGTCCCCTTTGATCCATGGTTGTGAAAAAGATGGAATCCCTCCATGCAAAAAAAAAAAAAAAAAAAGAGAAAAAGAGAAGAAGAATAAAAAATAAAGAATGAAAAAGTTATGAAATAAATTTGTGAAAGTGCAAGAGAAATAGGGTGTCCGGTATTCTATGGGAAGTGAAGAATGGGGTGAATTTTGAGCATGAATGAGAATGATGAAGAAAAGGGAAAGAAAGTGTTGTTCATACCACATTTCATGATGATAGTAGCCTCTGAGCCTAAATGACCATATCTTTACACTCAGTTCCGTTACAAGCCTTGAAAAGACCTTTTTTTTTTTTTTTTATCTTGAGTGAGCTGAAACAAGTGTTGATTGGAAAATAAGGGAAAACCTATGGGTGAAGTCATATATGTGTTAATCTTTGTGAGTGTGAAAGTTGTTTGTGATTCCGGAACTATAAATTGTTCAACCATTGTGTGTGAATATGGAATCATTCTTTTGTGTGAGGGCATTTGAGTACCTTTGTTGAGCTTGAGCTTGAATTTGAAGCAAGTATTGTGAGCTTGAGATTCTTTGGTAATGGTGAGTCACAACTTGAGTCTTTGAGTGCACAACTGATCTTTGCATGAGTAAGTTGAGTCTTGCCGTGTGCGTTCATGATTGAGTCTTGTGTAGCACTGTTTGAGACATCCTTTTGAACTGCTGAACTTGAGTTTTACTTGAGGACAAACAAAAGTTTAAGTTGGGGGTGTTGATGAGTCCAAGATTTGGACTCATTTAGGGCTTTATTTGGATAGACTTAGTGTCCTCAAATGCTTAATTTGTGCCAATAACTGATGAAAAACCCTTGATTTCCAGGTATATGGATTGAGGAACAAAGCATGGACACTAATTTGCAAAAGAAACGAAGCGAGCTGAAAGAAGGAAGAAAAGAGAGCCTGGTGATCGCCAAGTCCATTTGGCGAGTCGCCGAGTGGCCATTTGACCGCCTAAAGTTCTAGTGTGCCAAGTCCTAAAGGAGAAAATCAAGTTGGCGAGAGAAAGGAGCAGTCAGCGAATCGCCAAGTGGTTCCGCGATGCAGTGTTGGATCGCCCAAAGTTACAGAACTTGAGGAAGCTGAAGGCCAAGGCAAAAAGGCGAGGACATTGACCAAAGGGAGGATCGACGAGTTGATCGGCGAGCCCGATTTACTGTGCCGAATGGTCTTTCGCAGCATATTTTTGGCAACTACAGATACGTTTTTGAACATTTAGTTTAGGAGTTTTTTGGACATCATATTGTTCATTAGAGTAATTTTTCAGTTTGAACTCTGAGTATTGAGACAAGTTTTCCTTAGCTTTGAAGAATTGAAGTTTTCCATTTTTGAGAAATTGAAAGTGGGTCTTTGAGATTCTTCAATTTGAACCTTTCTAAAGACGAAATCAATTGTACCCTGTTGATGGAAACACAGTTTGGTAACGATTTTTTTATCTTTTTATTATGTCTAGCTAAAGCCCCAATTCTTGGGGTGTGATTATGGGCTAATTTAGTTTATGGGTATTGCTAATTGTTAGTCTAAATGTTATTTAGAAGTGATTTCAATCAGTAATTGTAGTTTAATTTAAAGGATTGTAGTTGCAAATGCAGTTCTACCTTTGTGTTTTTGGCTTGCTCGAGAGAGAGGTTTTAAAACCAATATTATTGATTGATGGTCTGTGGGTATTGGGTTGTCATGGGTTCAGCTCGAGAGAGTGAATCCTAAACCCTTTTCCACACATTCAACTCGAGAGAGTGAATGGACTAAGGCGTAGGCTGTTCTTATTTTGAATGCTTGTCGATGTTCGAGAGAAATCAACTTGATTCGGGGTAAATTGTTCGAGAGAAAATTTACCTTCTCTATAGTCTAGCCTATTCACTAATTTATAGTTATTTCCTAACAGTTGCAATTACCCATTTGTCTACATTAGCCTATAATTGAATCACATCCCAAGAACCCATCTCATTATTGTTATTTTTGTTGCTGTTGTAGCTGATAATTTCAAACCAAAACCCCCTATTATTTGACATTCTGGTCACCCCTAAATTTGAATTATGTTTTTATTCGATAATGTCTATTCCTATGGCTGATCTGAACATGTTCACACTTGACTCTTGAATCTTAAACACGTACCACTCCCCGTGGGATTCGAGCCCAACTCATTTAGTTGAGTTATTATATTGACTAGCGATCGTTGACACTTAGAATTGGATGAAGTATCCTTGAAACGTTAATCAAGTACATATCAAGATATTCTCACCACATAATATTCAAGGATTGATAGTGCCTCAACTTCACATGCCAACAAGTAAGCAAATTTCAATTAAGTAAGCAATACAACCTCTAGATATGAATCAATCAATTTATACCTCTAGCACTTGTTCAACAATTATGCTATGACTCTTATCCTAAAAAACGTCTGATTCAAAACAAATACGACTATGGTAAAAAATCAAGACAAGAAACCCCTAGAAGTACAACAAAGTTATTTACAACCCCTTTACCCCCACACTTAAACTATGACATGTCCCCATGTCATAAAGAAACTGTAAAAGTAAAGGAAAATTTCTTGACTCTCTTTAGTCGGTGTCAGAAATAGTGTATGGGTCCCTTGTGCAAGCTTGGCCTAGCGCACGCACCCATGCCCTGTTCTTTCTAATCGACTTGGTTGTCTTAATTTTGAGCTCATCCACCTTCTTCATATTGAATACTACCTTTTCCTCTCCAACTCTAAGAATCAATTTCCCTTCATACACATCGAATATTTCTCTTCCAGTAGTTAGGAATGGTCGACCAAGGATTAATGGAACCTCCTTAATTTCTTCCATGTCTACCACGATAAAATCTATTGGAAACACAAACTTTTCCACCCTAACTAGAACATCTTCAACTATCCCTTCAGGAATAATAGTGGATTGGTCTGCCAACTGTAAAGGACATTGGGATGGATTTCATGATTCAGAGCTCTCCTTCCAATTTTTTGAATATGCACAAAGGAAAAATGTTTATAGAAGCTCCTGAATCACACAACGATTTCTCAAATCTAGCAGTCCATATCGCACATGGAATAGTGAAACTACTCGGATCACCACATTTCTGAGGTAGTTTATTTTGAAGGATGGCACTAAAATGAGCATTCAACTTGACTACTAATGTTTCCTCCAATTTTCTCTTGTTGGATAAGATTTTCTTCAAAAATTTGGCATATGCAGGCATCTGAATGATTACCTCAGTGAAAGGAATATTCACATGTAGTTGTTTCAGCATCTCTAAGAACTTACCAAAATACTTGTCAAGCTTCTCTCGTTTCATCTTTTGAGGAAAAGGCAATGCAAACATGTATTTAGAATCAATTTCTAGTTCTAACTTCTCCTTTCCTTTCTGAATTTCATTGGACTTCCTTACTACGTTTTTACTTCCTTGTTTTTCATCTTGGCTCTTTGTTACTTCAAAAGCTTTGCTTTTGCAATTATCGTTTAACTTTTTTCCACTTCGCAAAGTCACAACTTTCAACTCCTTAGGGTTCCTTATTGTGTCACTTGGAAGATTTCCATGTGGTCCTTCAGATATCTGATTAGCAATCTGTCCAACCTGGTTTTCTAAATTTCAAATAGAAGTACCTTGAATTTCAAACCACTCATCAACCTTAGTGATGAAACTTTTGAACATCTCTTCCAAACTGGATTAGTTCCCTTGTTTTCCTTGATGAGGTTGATATTGTTGTCGCTAGTGATTCTGGTACCCCTGAAGTGTTTGTCCTTGTCCTTTCACATTGTTTTGTTGCCACACATTCAAACTACCATTTGGTGAGCTCCATGAGAATCTAGGATGCCTTTGCCCCATTGTATTAAAATTGTTTTCTTCTTGATAGTTCCCTTTGTTAAAGTTTCCAACAACACCTCTTCTGTAAATGACCCTTGTTGACATTCATAAGTAGGATGTCTCTCTGCACAAAAACCACACATTATTGATTGTGTCATTTTAGCTTGGGCTAGAGTAAACTGTTTCACATCCTTTGCAATCACTGCAATCTGCTCTTGCAAGGTATTGTAAGTATCAACTTGGTGCACCCATGCAGTCTTCTTCCTTTCAGAATTCTCTACGACCCACTGATTAGCATCCTGTGCAAGTTCATTTAGGATTTCAATAGCTTCTTTGGGTGTCTTTTTCATGATCGGTCCTCCCACTGCATTATTTAATATTCTCTATGATGCAGATGATAACCCTTCCCAGAAATTTGTCAACTGCAACCATGGTTCTATTCCGTTATGTGGACACTTCCTCAACAATTCCTTGAATCTTTCCCATGCTTCAAACACTATTTCTGATTCTAGTTGACTGAAATTGCTGATCTCCATCCTCATTCTAGCTGTTTTTGCTGGTTAGAAATACTTATCAAGAAACTTTATCGTCATTTCATCCCAGCTGCGGATTGATCCAGAAGGTAAACTCCATAGCCAGACCTTAGCTTCATCCTTCAAAGAGAACGGAAATGCCCTCAACTATATAGCATCGTCCGATGCTCCATTGTAGTGAAAAGTGTTCATGATTTCATCGAAATCCATCAGATGATTGGTCGGATCCTCATTCTGTTTCCCTCTGAAAATACAGTTATTTTGTATTGGTTGGAGAACACTGTGCTTGATCTCAAAGTTATTTGCTGCAACATGAGGACATCTTACACTGGACAGCATCCCATTGTAATTTGTCTTAGCGTAGTCTCCTAGCAATCTCCCCGCCCTTCCATTATTTTGATCCATTTGGTCTTGCACTTCAACAGGAAGGCGGTGGATTCTTCGTTTAACAACCCCAGGATGTTCAGCATCATCTTCAATCCTAGGTGGGGGATTTTGGTTATCAAGATTGAGTGTGTCATTCAAACCCCTGTTACCAACATTTATATCTCCCATTGTATTAAGCCTCTGAGACTTCCTTGAAACCCTTTCGGCAAGTTCCTTGTTAAGCAAAAGTAAAGTTTTTTCCAACTCTGAATTGTATTCGATAACTTCTTTTGAGGAAGATCGCGTCATACACAAAAGTTGTGGTTAATTCATGTTGTCTATCTGCAATACAGGGAACTTGAGGTGTTAACTAAAAAAAATAAAAAAAATGAAAATAAAACAAAACCTGAATTAATAACAAAACTCTATTGAAAACTACTTGTTGCCAATTCCCGGCAGCAGCACCAAAATTTGACAAGCACAAACACATTATAAGTTTCGCTATTCGCTAGTCAAAGATAGTATAGTATAAAGATCGTCTCCACAAGGATTTGTACAAATAATAATTCAATCAAATTTTGCTAGCTATTATTCAGGTGATCAAAAGAAAGGAGTTGGTTGTGGTTCTGAACCACTTTTATAGACTAAATGATGATTAAAAACAATTGATAACTATGAAGTTTACTATCAATAATAAAAGATAGGGTACAAGATGAAACAAGTGCATAATGATAGTTGGGATTTGACCACATTCATTGATCACATCTAAAGTTCTATTGATTCTCTCGAATTCGATAGATTATTAGAGTATCCTTAAGCCTTAGATTTTTCTTCCGAGTAAATCTCAAGTTAAAGAATAAACCAATTATAATCTTGTGATTCTACTATGCAAGAACATGTTAATGAGTGTTCTTAAGGAAGTAACGTCCTTCGACTATTTTTCCTTGAGATTTAATCAATAATTATCAACAAGCTCCTTCGATTTCTTTATAGAAAATATATTGATTCAATCCAACAAAACTATTCAACAATATTCACCAAGATATTCCTCTTTCAATTAAATAAAATAATGAACAAGGTTGCAATTCAATTCAAATTCTCATAACAAGTTCAACCATAAGAATGAAAATCAAAATCCCAACAAATTCATCAATACAACTTGTTTGTCAAATACCCTTTATGAATCTACTCCATGGATCAAAACAAGTTTACTAAGAACAGAGATGAAAGAGAAGACATAGCAATCCAACTTTGAATCCCAACTTCTGTTTTTGATTCGAGTAGAGTACTGCATTTTTCCCCTTCTCTTCTTCGTAACCTAGCATTTCTTTTGCTCCTTTTTCGATAATCATCAGCCCTGGGCAAGATCCAATATCATATATAATAGGGTTCACTTCGAAATTCTAAAAATACCCTTCCTTTAATGATTTCACGCCTCCACACCATGCAGGCGTGCCGCTAGAAACCCAAGCACGCGACCAGCGCGCGGAGAGGCAATAGCTTCAAAAGCCCACAACGCGGGCGTGCGACCACCGCACTGGCGGATAGCTTAGCAGATGCATATTTTTGTTCTTTTCTTCTTTCTTTCGCATTATTATTGGCCTTTCTCACTAATCATGTTCATCACTTGAATTTGCACACGTACACATATGAATCATAGACAATTATTTGCAAAGTTTACATTCAAAACTTGTCTAAAGTGATCTTATTTAATTACTCATCAAACATTGTGTGGAAAGACTTCTTAACAAGTTTGAATATTTTGAGGTGACACATGTAGCCACTCTTTATGATGCTAACTCTAAATCGAAAAATATATATGGTGACCCAGTTACTTAGTCTAAATATGCTCAAATTATTTGAAGTCTATTGCATTTGATGAATTTTACTAGGCATGATATTGCCTATGATATGTGTAGATTAAGCAGATATGCTCATAATCCCAATAATAAGCATTGGTGTGCAGTAAATAGACTGATGAAATATTTGAGAGGAACCATGAATTATGGTATCATGTATAGTGGATTTCCTTCTACTTTAGAAGGGTATTGTGATGCAACCTGGATCTCTGATTCAGATGAGACAAAATTCACTAGTGGATATGTGTTCACCTTAGGTGGTGGTGCAATATCCTGAAAATAAGCTAAACAAACGATCATTGATAAATCGACTATGGAGTTAGAGTTCGTAGCTTTGGAGCTGGCTAGTTGTGAGGCTGAATGACTAAGAAATTTCTTAGAGAATATCCCTTTGATAAAGGATGAACTGTTGATCCTTTTAATAAAGAATGAATTGCCAGCTAATCCCTTTGATAAAGAATGAACTGCCAGTTGATCCCTTTAACAGAAGTTGAATTATCTCAATTTTTATACATTGTGATTGTCAAGCCGCAATTACTATTGTGAAGAATAAATCTTATAATTGTAAGACCAGACACATGAAATTGAGGCATGATGTCATTAAGCAGTTGCTGAAAGATGGAATAATTGCAATTGATTATGTGAAGTCATAATTGAATTTGACCGATTCACTGACTAAACCCGTGGGAAGAAAATTAATTCTTCAAACCTCAATAGAGATGGGTTTATGGCCAATTGATTGTCAACAGAGATGGCAACCCAACCTATGTTATTGGAGATCCCATGAAGTAGGTTCATATGGGTAATAACAAGTCAATATTGACAATGCACACTAACTGAGAGTGCTTGAACTGCTACTAAAAATGAGGGATGAGTTATTAACTCTTAATGAAGTCATGGTCCTTAATTACGGATGGTGTATTTAAAACAGTATACAATTGATTAATTCACCTATATGAGAAGTGGAGTGTGGCCATTCCTCTAGGACTTTGACATAGTGTCTACATGAATACCAGACACACACATGGCCTATTTGTGCAAAATTGCGTTGAACAACAAAATTACTAAGGTCAAAATGTGATTGGTAAAGTCTTTGATTTACAATAAGAATTATTGGTTCATAGAAATATTATATTTTACCGATAATTCTGTAAATTAAATTTTATCGATCTAAGTTTGGTTTATAGTCCGAAAGACACCAAATCTATTGCATTTTATCCTAAAAATCCAGCAAGTTATATTTTTTCGTATAAATTCTTTTGAAATATGTGAGGGATTGTAAGTGAATTATGTATTTCAAATGAATTCAAATTATTTTCTAAATCAGATTTTTCCTCTATTGACAACACATTCTACATGTGTCCATTTGCATTGTAAAGATTGGACAAGTGACTTGCCACTTGTTAACATACCTACAACTTTTTTACACTATATATACTTCTCCTTTATCAATTGAAAAGTAATAGAAAAAATAACTTTGTGCCTTGAAATTAATTTGCTGATTCTTGTATCCTCTATTTAAGATCGGGAAGACTTGTTTAATCTTAGGGAAACATTTCACACTGTTGAAGTAGTTTCTTAGGACAGTATCCAACACGACTCAAGTATTAATTTTATGCACTATTATTTATATATCATCATAGTAATATTTATCTAATTTTTAGGACTACTATTTTAAAACGGATGATATGATTATTGCGGTCATTTCAGATAAAAATGTTGAGGCCAATATGAGAAACCGCGTGATAGACTGTGGAGCTACAAGACACATTTGTATAAATAAAAATGATTTTGTGTCATACACCCAAGTTGAAAAAGGAGAAGAAACTGTTTATTTTGGTGACTCAAGGACAACTAAATTTCTTGGAAAAGGAAAAATTCTTCTCAAGCTCACATCTGGTAAAACTTTGGCATTGAGTGATGTGTCACATGTTCCTAATATCCAAATTAATTTGATTTCTGTTGGATTATTAGGAAAAGGTGGAATGAAGTTTTCTTTTGAAAATAATGAGGAAATATTGATTAAAAATAATATTTTTGTGGGCAATGAATTTTGTAACTATGGTTTATTTATGCTTAATATTTGTGGTAATTTTAGTGAAATTGTATCTATTTCTGCTTATTAGATTGAGCCTATTTTTTTTATGGCATGCTAGACTAGGACATGTTAATGTCTCATATATAAATAATGAATATGCGATCTCTTGGTTTAATACCTGATTTTGATTTAAATAAATTTGATAAACGTGAAATGTGTGTTAAAGCTAAAATTACTAAAAAATCATGTTTTTCAGCAAATAGAGAAACTAAATTATTATCTTTGATCCACACTGATTTGGGTGATTTGAAACAGACTATGACTAGAGGTGGTAAAAGATATTATGTGACTTTTATTGATGATTTCTCCAGATTTACTAATTTGTATTTGCTTAGAAATAAAGATGTTGCATTTGATGCTTTTATTTTTTATAAGAGAGGTTAAAAATCAACTTAGTAGAAAAATCAAGAGAATTAGATCTGATAGAGGTGGTTAATATATATCTTTAAATTCTTTTTGTGAAAAAGAATGAGTTATTTCATGAAGTAACCCCGCCTTATTCACTTGAGTCTAATGAAGCAGCTGAAAGAAAAAATAGAACTTTGAAAGAAATGATGAATTTCATGTTAATTAGTTCTAATGCTCTTGACAATTTATGGGGTGAAACAATATAATCTGCATGTCACTTACAAAATAGAATTCCTCATAAATGAACTGGAAAACCTCCTTATGAATTGTGAAAAGATTATAGACCTAACTTGAAATATTTAAAAGTGTGGAGATGCCTTGCTAAAGTTCTATTGCCTGAACCTAAGAAGAGAAAAATAGGTTTTAAAACTGCTGATTGCATGCTTATTGGATATGTTGAACATAGTGCTACATATAGAATTCTTGTTTTGAAAAGTGATGTGCTTGATTGCAATACTATAGTTGAGACAAAGAATGTTGAATTTTTTGAACATATTATTTCATTGTGTGATAAAATTTGTCATGCACCTGTTGAAAGAAATAATAGAATGCCTCTAGTATTGAGGATCTGCAAAGGAGCAAAAGACCAAAAAAATAATTTTTTTTTTATGGAAATGATTTTTAAACTTTTCTTGTTGATAATGAACAATTAAATTATTTTCAAGTTATAGCTTCTTAGATGCTAAATTTTGGAAAGAGGCAATAAAAATGGAAATTGCTTCTATTATGAAAAATAAAACATGGATTTTGACTTACTTACCTCCTAGTGCAAAATCTATTGGTTGTAAATGGATTTTCAAAAAGAAACTTAATCTTGATGGATCTATAGATAAATATAAAGCTCGGTTAGTAGCAAAAAGATTTTCTCAAAAATAAAATATTGATTACCTTGATACATTTGAACCAGTGACAATAATTTCTTCTATTCGAATTTTAATTGCCTTAGCATCAATTCACAAGCTTTTTATTCACCAAATGGATGTAAAAACAACTTTTTAAATGGTGATTTAGAAGAACAAATTTATATGGTTCAACCTGAGGGATGTATTATTGTTGGACAGTAAAATAAAGTTTGTAAATTAATTAAATCTCTTTATAGCCTTAAACAAGCTCCTAAATAGTGGCATGAAAAAATAGATCAAGTCTTACTAAGAGACAACGCTCTCTCTGCGGCCAATTCTCTTTAACAAAAAAGGCATTCCCTGATCGTAGACCACGGTTAGACAGAGCATTCCTTCCATCTCTCAATGCTTTGGCGACCCCTAAACTCGAATTTGCTGCAGACTTCTTGATCACAGCCAGGGGAGACAACTATGTATTTGTTGAAGTGAATAAATGTGTTTATACTAAAATGGTAGACAATGATTATGTGATAATATGCTTATATGTTGATGACATGCTTATAATTGGTACAAGTTTGAATATTGTCAAAAGTATCAAATTATTTTTTGTCTACTAATTTTAATATGAAAGATCTGAGTGAAGTAAATATGATTTTTGGAGTTAAAGTTATAAGGAGTGAAGATGGTACAATGTTGTCACAAGAACATTATGTGGAAAGACTTCTTAAAAAGTTTGAATATTTTGAGGTGATACTTGTAGCCACTCCATATAATGTTAACTCTAAATTGAAAAAGAATTATGGTGACACAATTTCTTAGTCCAAGTATGCTCAAATTATTGGAAGTCTATTTCATTTGATGAATTTTACTAGGCCTGATATTGTCTCTGCTGTGTGTAGATTGAGCAGATATGCTCATAATCCCAATAATGAACATTGGTGTGCAGTAAATAGACTGATTAAATATTTGAGAGAAACCTTGAATTATGGTATCACTTATAGTGGATTTTCTTCTACTTTAGAAGGGTATTGTGATGCAACCTGGATCTCTAATTCAGATGAGACAAAATCCACTAGTGGATATGTGTTCACCTTAGGTAGTGGTGCAATATCCTGGAAATCAGCTAAACAAACGATCATTGCTAAATCGACTATGGAGTTAGAGTTCATCTTAAAATACTGCACCACCACCTAAGGTGAATACATATACACCATCAAATTTTGTTTCATCTGAATCAGAGATTCAGGTTGCATCACAATACTTTTCTAAAGTAGAAGGAAATCCACTATATATGATACTATAATTTATGGTTGCTCTCAAATATTTCATCAGTCTATTTACTGCACACCAATGCTCATTATTTGGATTATGAGCATATCTGCTAGATTATAAAACAGCATGAAAATAGTTAAATTCTTTTGTATCCTTTCAAACTAATTTAGTATATATGTATAGTACGATTTCTTTGGTATGTTAGAGTACCTGAGTTGCACAGTAATGGGAGGTAAAGAACAATGAATTAAAAGAAATAAAAATATAGAAGAGTAGTTGTAGTACTCTAAAGTAAGTTAATATAAGAGGATATGAAAAAAGAAGAAGCAATATTCATTCAAAAACACCAAGCAATGGTAAAATAATATATAATATAATATTGATTCTTAATAATGCAGTCACAAATGGAGTAGAGAATATCATCTAGAACTTGCGGACTTCTCTTGATATACCTATAATGTGTAGCAGAGTGTTTTTCATCCACAATTTTTATCGAATATCTTCTTCTTATTGAAAGAACTGATGTGATCACAAAGTTCAAAATTCATATGCCCTGTAGCCTTTTTTACTCCTATTTGATTTTGTAATTAGAGCATGGATATCACCTTGTAGGAAACAAAATGTAAATTAGTCATCTACTATTTCAGTGTAGCAATGAAAACAATGTTAATCCACTTGGTTAAATTACAGAAATGAAATTAATTTAATTTTTTTTCCATCCATTAATAGACGATCAATCATTCCTTGAGACAACAATTGTCTACTGTGTAAGTTATTCAAATTCAGAAATAAAACAACACATAACTCAAGTTGCACAGATCAAAATAAAGAATATTAACATGAGTGTTAGATCTAGTAGTAATAAATAGGGAAAAAGGTCTGAAAAATACTCTAACTTTGACTGAATGGAGGACCTTTTACCCCTTGCACTATTTAATAGTGTATTTTAAAGGTATATATGTGTCCACATGGACACGTTACTATTATAATTATGCAAATTTATGATATCCACGTGGACACATATATATCTTTAAAATACACTATTAAATAATGCAGGGGTAAAAGATCTTTTCCAAAGTTCGGTATTGTTACAACAATTTTGATCAAAATTCAGATATATTTCAGACTTTTTTCCCAAATAAATATTGTCGGTGATTTGCTAAAATTAAAATCATTCATCAGCTTCCTCATATGCTTCAATTTTTTTGCGGGAGGTAATATCATATGGTTTGAAGCTTGAATTCTCCATATTTGTCGAATAAGAATAAAACATTTTCGAGAAGAATTACTAAATCATAAGAATGATAATTAAAGATCAAGAATAAACAGAATAGAAAAATTAAATCCGAATTCTTACCTTATCAAATCGTAAAGGTCAAATTTTCACTGTCGTTACCGTAACATGAAACCTTTTGTATTAAAACTTTCTATCAACAAAACATAAAATAAACCTATGCAGCTGCTACTGCAACAGAGTCGGAGATAGTGCTTAAGCGTGTGGAAAATTTAAGAAAATTGTTCCATAATTTTCTTTTTTTTATATAAAAAAATAAACTAAAGATTGTAAACTGATGAAATAGGTAGTTATCGCACTAATTTCGGTCAAAGTTCGAATATATTTAAGACCTTTTTCCCAAATAAATATTGTCGGTGATTTGCTAATATTAAAATCATTCATCAGCTTCCTCATATGCTTAAATTTTTTTGCGGGAGGTAATATCATATGGTCTGAAGATTGATTTCTTTTTTTAATGATAATTATTGTTTTTTACCTAATCAGTTTTTAGATTTATTTTTAATAACTTTTTAAAAAGAAAGGAAGAAAAAACTACTCATTCCCTTACAAATCCACAGTTTTTGACCTTTTTTTGTCTTAATAAGTTTTTAAATATATTTTTTAATGATAATTATTGTTTTTTAATAACCAGGTTTTAAATTTATATTTAATAAATTTTTAAAAAGAAAGGAAAAAAAAAACTACCCCATTTCCCCTATAAATTCACAGCTTTTAACAACTTCTCTTTTTACAATAAGGTTTTTTTTAATAGTATTTTTTTTTTTACAATCAATTTTTAAATACTTTTCTTAAAGCTAGTTATTGTTTTTTGTGTGCTGACATGTGACACTTTTTACTTCTTCTATTATATATAGATAGATATCGAATAATTTTAAGTGATTCTATAAATAAATTTAATATTTCAAATTTAACATAATTATAAATAGTGGTTTTTTTAAAAAATCATTCAATAAAATAATTAGTAATTTATTATGTAATCGTATTACATGTAAATAATAATTTCTAATTAATTAAAAAACAAGTTTTTTGTGGTTCTGACACATAGGCGCTATGTAACAGCCTATTCCCGTAATTATGGAGAAGCCAATGGAGAAGGAATTTGGGCCAAAAACTTCTGAGTAGTAACTTGGAAATTTCCAGCCTAGACCAGACTTGGACGAAATCTGAGTCAGGTGAGGTCTAGGATAATCTGGTAATGGATGGAGGATTATTTTTTATGAATTTGATTATTTTGAGTGGATAACCAAGACGATAAGGAGCTTGTATGACTTTACAGAATCGAATTCGAGCAGGTAGAACCCCGTAATTGATATTAGAGTGAAAGGGTGATTTTAGAACATCAAGATTTGATGGTGTGTTGTGAAACAGGGACTTGAAACACAAATTGCGAGTCTATGTCTCTGTGCAACCAGCCACAGTGGGATTATTCCCGCCATGGCAGCGGGTTACACCCCAAAATTTTATAAGTTAAGACTTGAACCATTCTTCTTTGTGAATAAGATCGTACCGGGCAATTCTTAAATTGCCCATATGTTTAAAGTTCAATTCTTTAGAGTGGGAATGAATTTAGATATGAATTAAGGTCACTAGAACTCCTAATACAAAGTTGAGTTGAAAATTTCCTTACTAATTATGTTTTGATGTAAGATTCTCTTTGGGTCAACTTCAAATGATCATATGTCTTGGAATATAATGAGTAATGTGACCAATAACCCATCAAACTAAAGGTATTTGAATCTTCTTTCCAACGCCACCAATTTCGCAACAATCCAAGTTTCGAGTAAAAAGTTATGACTATTTTAGTATTTTGCTACAGTGCAGTGACAAATTAGGCTCCGGAAAAATATTTAAAAGGGCCCTTTTTGTCTTTTTACCTCTAAGAGAACCCTAAACGAATTTCTTGAATAATTAAAGACCCAAAACAATCATATTTTCATCCCTTAACCCCCCATTCTCTTCTCTCTCAAACCATAAGGCAAAATCCTAAGGAAAAGTCAAAGTTGAAGACTTCAATTCAAGATTCTTTCAATCTTTTTCAAGATTCTTCTTCAAGGTAAGTCCTTCTCCAAGAATTTCATTCTTTCCAACTAAATTTTCTTCATACAATTATGAATCATTAATGAGAATCCTAATTTTTTGCCATAGAGTTTCAAGAAACTAATTCAAGAAATATCAAGAAAGGTTTCTTTATTTTTCTCCTTCAAGCTATGGTTTCAAGACTTTTAATTAAGTTCTTTGTAACACCTCTGTCTTATAAAGAACTAATTTTAGCAAGAACCAATTTGGAAAGAGCTAGATTGAGAATTTTGCAAGTTAGTCTTAAATTGTGAGTTTGGATCAACTACACACAGTCATAACCTTCAGCATAAGAAGATTTAGGTGGCCCATGAGATATCATATGAAAGATCTTTGAGTCCTCTTTCCAATGCCACCGAGTTTGCTACATTCTGAATTCGGATGACGGAGATATGCCCGTTTGAGTTCAGCCTGTCCGATTAAGGAAATCCATCAGAATTAAGAAAGGGATATTTTGGTCTTTTCCTTACCCCACTAGCGTAACTCGTTTTTTGTAATATTTTAGGGGTCTAAAACTGATTTAGATCAGTTTTCTCAATTCCAAAACACAATTAGGATTTTAGAGAGAAGGTCAACATGAGAAAAAGGAGAAGTTCAACCGTTTGTTCAAGATTCTTGCGATCGTTGAGGAGTTTGGCCAAGGATTCAATCCTTATGAGAAATGTAAGTTTTCATAGTGTTGGATTCGTTCACCCACACGCCAATAATGTGATTTTCATTCATAATTTTATTTTTGAGGTCAAATGATTTGAGTTCTTGAGGGTTTGTGCTTCATTCTTTGATAATGGGGTTTTGTTAAGTTCTTGAGGTGAGGATCTTGTTTATAAGCATTGTTCTTGAAGAATTTTGAGTAGATTTTCATGAAATTGTGTTGGGTAAATGAATATAAGGAAATTTTAAAGAAACCACTTGATTCTAGGTGAATTAGGGCCAGGAATCGAAGAGGAAAATTCGTTGGGATTCTGGGTAGGGCCTGAGCGACGCATAACTGATGCGCCGGGGAGGGGTGGCTGGCGCCCCGCACCAGTAGTATGCCCGAAATGGTTCTCTATAGTTTAGGGGCTGACACCCCGCGCCACTCAGTGTGCTAGGGTCGCCTGCCCCCTGTATGAGTTAATTTAAAAAGTATCTTCACTCTCTTCCCGATTATAACTATTATAAAATACAACTAATCATAAAGAGATCCTTTATATCATGAATCATAACTCTTGAATTCACATTTGAGATACAAGAAACGATTAAGAGTCAAGTTTGAGAGAGCCTTTCGAGTCTTTTTGAGAAGTCTTTTACAAACTTTTAAAACTTGTTTAAAGTCTTGAGTACTTGAGTATGAGGATGAGGATGAGGATGAGGAGAGTTGAGTTTCATTTTTGAAAATGAATATATGGGAACTAAGTAATCCCAAGAGTAAATGTCTTTACATTTAAAATGAGAGGAAACTTCGATTTCCAAATGAGTTCATGAAGAGTTTTGAGCACTATCTCTTTTAAGAGGATCTTTTGAGTAATAATCTCAAAGTTTGAGGATGAGGAAATGTTTTTAAACATATGAGCATAAGTTATATTATTGGGAGTAGTATTGAACATCGATATGGGGACGAGTTCAGACAAATCAAATTCCTCATAAACCATGTATGCCAACGTGGGTAAAAAGGGTCATACTTTTTTAGATGATTCCTTATTGATTTTAAGCATAGCTAAGTAGATCCACCTAGTTGAGGATCTCTTATACTCCGGCAAGGTATATGACAGTTCTGGCAGTATGGTCGAGACGCTTTATCATCACATAACTCATAGTGATGGTTGTCGATTAGAGAATCTCCCAAATAAGAGTAAAAAGAGTTATTATTGTACTTTTAAATACATTGAGTTATTATCTACTATTTTAAAATCTTTCTTTATAATGCATATTTACTATTGCTTTTATATTGAACTGAGTTGAGTATTTTTATGTTTGAGTATCTTTGAGTATCCTTGAGTTGAGTTGAGATGAGGTGAGTATGTTCTTCCTTTTTATCAATTCAAGCTTATCTCTGTGCTTTAGAGTTCCCCTTGCATGCTTGTACATTCCATGTACTGACGCCATTTGGCCTATATCTTTCATGATGCAGATACAACTAACTAGGGTTATTAACAGGCACTCCGTTGATACGACTTGCAGTTCCAGAGTTTCTTTGGTGAGCCTTCTTGCTTCAGGAGGATTCCCACATTTACTTTTCAATTTTGTTAGGATGTCGTGGGTCTTGTTCCAACTTCCATCATTGTCATTAGAGGCTTCATAGATAGAGAATAGTGTTTTGAGGAGACATTCCATTTCCATTGTTAAATGTTTAAGACTTTAGTTGCCTCTTTTGCCAGTTGAATGTTTTCTTTAAACTATTTTAAGTTATATATTTTGAGACTTTTGAGAAACATTTACTTTTAAGTTCATTTGAGGTTCATTTATTGTCAAGTCTTTTGCTGAGAGTTGAGCCAGGCCAAGGGTTCCCTTAGGGCCTACAGTGGTTCTCAAGTGCCAGCCACGTCCAAGGTGTAGGCTCGGGGCATGTCAAACTTGGTATCAGATCATAGAGTTCAAGAGTCCTAGGGTGTATATGAAGCCGTGTCTGTAGAGTCTTAGTTATCGGTGTGAAGCGCGCCACATCTATAATCAGGAGGCTACGACATTTAGGAACTATCTCTCTTATTTTATACTCTTTTCATGCAATAGAGTTTAACTCTATAAAATTTTCTTTCTAATTCATGCTTGTGCGTCTCTTTCAGATCATGCCTCCATGAAGAGCTGTTCGAGGTCGTCCTGCTAGGAGAAATATTGATCCCAAGGATCAAGGGGTACCCAATGCACCGAAAGTGCAACCCTAAGGAGAGGTCACTAATGCTGAGTTCCGGGATCCTATCCAGATGTTAAGTCAAGTTGTGACCAACCAAGATGGGCAACAAAGAGGGAATCAAGAGGATGTGGCTGATACATCCAGGATCCGTGAGTTCTTAAGGATGAATCCTTGAGACTTCACCGGTTCAAGTGGCACTGAGGATCTAGAAAACTTTGTGGAGGAGTTGTAGAAGGTGTTTGAGGTTAGACATGTCGTTGATGCTGAGCGTGTGGAACTAGCTGCATACCAACTCAAGAGTGTTGCTAGGATCTAGTACGACCAATAGAAAAAGAGTAGAGCTGAAGGGGTATAAATTGTGAGTTAGGTTGTGTTCGAAAGTGCGTTCATGGGACATTTCATTCCCCGTGAGCTGAGAGAGGCAAAGGTAAGAGAATTCTCACCCTTAAGCAGGAATCCATGAGTGTGCATGAGTACAACCTCAAGTTCACCCAACTATCTCGTAATGCTCCGGAGATGGTTGTTGATATGAAGAGCAGGATGAGTCTGTTTGTGTCTAGGTTATCTCATCTGTCAAGCAAATAGAGTAAGTCTACTGTTGATAGAGGACAACATAGAAAGCCTTATGATCCATGTGCAGTAGGTTGAGGAGGACAAGTTGAGAGATAGGGAAGAGTTCTGCAACAAGAAGGCTATGACAACAGGTAATGAGTCTAGACAACAGAAGGGTAATGCGAACCGATCATCTTTTCAACAAAAGCCAACTGGACCTACTCCATCACCTGCTAGTGCACCTGCACCAAAGAACATAAGTGAGTTCAGAAATTAGAACTGGCAGAACTTCGAAGTTCGACCTGCTCAGTCTCAAGGTAGTGTGGCTCAAGGGGCCAACTGGACTCCTGCATGTGCTAAGTGTGGTAGGAACCATCGAGGAGCATGTCATGATGGTTCTACTGGTTGTTTCAAGTGTAGTCAGACATGTCACTTCATGAGAGAGTGCCCTAAGACCATGCAAGGAAATGGTAACGGGTGAAATAGAGCCCAATCTTCTTCATTGGCTTCGCCAGACAAAGCTACACCTAAAGGACCTACTTTAGGGACAAGCGGAGGAGAAAATTGTCTGTATGTTATCACCAGTATCCAAGAGAAAAATAGTTCACCTGATATTGTCATTGGTATGATCAAAGTCTTTACTTTTGATGTATATTTATTGCTTGATCCTGGTGTGAGTCTATATTTTGTGACTCCATAAGTTGTTATGAAATTTGATATTCTTCCTGAGAAACTTCTTGAGCCCTTTAGTATTTCTACACTTGTTGGTGAGTTTATCGTGATTGTACCATTTCTGTGAATCACAAGGATACCATGGCTTGGTGAGTTTATCGTGATTGTACCATTTCTGTGAATCACAAGGATACCATGGCTAACTTAGTCGAGTTAGATATGGTGGACTTTGATGTTATTCTAGGTATGGACTGGCTTCATGATTGTTATGACTCAGTTGATTGTAGTACTCGAGTAGTTAAGTTCCAGTTCCTAATGAGCCAGTTATGGAGTGGAGGAGTTGTTCAGTAGTGCCCAAGGGTCGTTTTATTTCGTACCTTAAGGCCAAAAAGTTAGTTTCCAATGGGTGCATCTATCACTTAGTCTGAGTTAATGAATCTAGTGTTGAGATGCCACTTATTCAGCCAGTTCTAGTTGTGAGTGAGTCCCAGAGGTTTTTCCAGATTATCTTCCCGGAGTCCATCCTGAGAGAGAAATAGAATTCAGTATAGATATTCTTCTTGATACTCAACCTATCTCTATTTCTCCATATAGAATGGCTCTAGCTGAGTTGAAAGAGTTAAAAGATCAATTGAAAGACCTTCTTAATAAAGGTTTCATTCGACCAAGTGTCTCACCTTGGGGAACTCCGGTCTTATTTGTGAGGAAATACGATAGTTCTCTTAGGATGTGAATTGATTACTGCCAATTGAACAAGCTTACTATAAAGAATAAGTATCCCCTTTCGAGAATTGATGATCTCCTCGATCAACTTTAGGGTGCCACTTGTTTTTCTAAGATAGATCTCAGATCTGGCTATCATTAGTTGAGGGTAAGAGAGAGTGATATTCCAAAGATAGCATTCAGAACCCATTATGGTCATTATGAGTGTCTTGTCATGTCTTTTGGCTTAACCAGTGCTTCTGTAGCATTCATGGACCTTAGGAACAGAGTGTTTAAGCCTTATCTTGATATGTTTGTCATTGTATTCATTGATGAAATTCTGATTTATTCGAGGAATGAGGGGGATCATGCTAGTCATCTCAGAGTAGTTCTCCAAACTCGCAGAGATAGAGAGTTGTATGCAAAATTTTCTAAGTGTGAGTTTTGGCTTGAGTCGGCGGCATTCTTAGGCCACATTGTTTCTGGTGATGGGATTCGAGTTGGCACTTAGAAGATTGAGGCAGTACAGAACTGACCTAGACCAACATCTCCAACTGATATTTGGAGTTTCTTGGGATTGGCTGGTTATTATAGAAGGTTTTCAAGAGATTTTCATCTATTTCATCTCCATTGAAAAAGTTGACTCAGAAAACAACGAAGTTTCAATGGTCTGAAGCTTGTGAGAAAAACTTTCAGGAATTGAAAACACGGTTGACTACTGCCCAATGTTAACCTTACTGGAGGGTACACAAGGCTTTGTGGTGTATTGTGATACGTCCAGAGTTGGACTGGGTTGTGTATTGATGCAAAATGGTAAGGTTATAGCTTATGCCTCGAGACAACTTAAGATTCACTAGAAGAATTTCCTAACCCATGATCTAGAGTGGGCTGTTGTAGTATTCGCTTTAAAAATATGGCGTCACTACCTTTATGGTGTTCATGTAGATGTGTTCACCGATCAAAAGAGTCTTCATTATGTATTCAGTCAGAAAGAGCTTATTCTTAGACAAATGAGGTGGTTGGAATTACTCAAGGATTATGGCATGAGTATTTTGTATCACCCAGGTAAGGCTAATGTTGTTGATGATGCTTTGATCTGGTTATCTATAGGTAGTACTGCCCATGTTGAGGAAGGCAAGAAAGAATTAGCCAAGGATGTGCACAGACTTGCATGATTGGGAGTCCGGTTAATCGGTACTAATGAAGGAGGAATAATAGTAATGAATGGGGCTGAATCATCACTAGTGTCCGAAGTGTAAGAGAAACAAGGCCAAGACCCTTTTTTGATTTAATTAAAGGGAAATGTTAATAAGCAGAAAGTGATGACTTTTGAACAAGGGGGAGATGGTGTATTGACGTATCAAGGTAGATTGTGTGTACCAAAGGTGGATAAACTTCAAGAGAGGATCACAGAGGAAGCTCATAGCTCTAGATACTCCATCCATCCTAGTTCCACAAAGATGTATCGTGACTTAAGAGAAGTCTATTGGTGGAGTAGTATGAAGAGGTGTATTGCAGAGTTCATTGCTAATTGATCGAATTGCAAACAAGTCAAGGTAGAGTACCAGAGGCCCGGTGGTATGGCTTAGAACATAGATATTCCGAAATGGAAGTGGGAGATGATCACTATGGATTTCATTACTGGTTTGCCGTGGTCTCGCAGCCAACATGATTCAATTTGGGTGATTGTAGATCAAATGACTAAATCAGGCATTTCTTGCCAGTAAAAATTAACTACTCAGCATAAGATTATGCCAGATTATATATTCAAGAGGTAGTTAGACTTCTTGCAGTTCCGATGTCCATCATTTCAGATAGAGATGCACAATTCGCCGCACAATTCTGGAAGTTTTTCTAGAAAGGTTTGGGTTCGAAAGTAAATTTTAGTACTGCTTTCCATCCTCAGACTGATGGTAAAGCAGAGCACACAATTCATACTTTAGAGGATATGTTGAGGGCGTATGTGATCGATTTCAAGGGCAATTGGGATGATCACTTACTTCTCATTGAGTTTGCTTACAACAACAGTTATTACTCTAGCATCCAGATGGCTCCTTATGAGGCTCTTTATGGGAGAAGATATGATATCCTATTGTACGGTTTGAGGTTGGTGAAACTGGGTTGACAGGACCAGACTTGGTTCATCAAGCTATGGATAATGTGAAGATAATTCAACCTATGGATTATTGATGTTAGGAGAAGAGACTTGAAGTTTGAGGTGGACGATTGGGTTAATTTGAAGGTTTCACCCATGAAGGATGTTATGAGGTTTGGAAAGAAGGGGAAGCTTACATTGGTCTTTATAGGATATCCAAGAGGATTGGAAATGTAGCCTATGAGTTGGAGCTACCGCCAGAGTTAGCAGTCCATCAAGTGTTTCACATTTCAATGTTGAAGAAGCGTATGGGTGATCCTTCACTTATTATACCTACTGAAAATATTGATACTAAGGACATCCTATCTTATTAGGAGGTACCCGTTGAAATACTTGATCGTTAGGTTCGCAAGTTGAGAATCAAGGAGGTAGCATCAATCAAGGTCCTATGGAGATATCAGTTTGTTGAGTAAGCTACTTGGGAAGCTGAGGAGGATATGAAGAAGAGATACCCTCACTTCTTTCTTTTCGGAGAAATTCCAGACCAAGGTAATAAGTTCTTGTCAACAACTATTTTAAATTAATATATTGAGGTGTGTTAATTGCTTGTTGGGTGTTTGAGTTGGGTGTTAGATATTTTACCACCCCTGCTTTTGCTTAGAGTAATCTCATTTGAGGACGAATGTTCTCAAGGGGGAGATATTGTAACACCTCGGTCTTACAAAAAGAACTAATTTTAGCAAGAACCAATTTGGAAAGTGCTAAATCAAGAATTTTGCAAGTTAGTCTTAAATTGTGAGTTTTGGTCAACTTCAAATGACCATAACTTTAATCATAAGAATATTTTGGTGGCCCATGAGATATAAAATGAAATATATTTGAGTCCTCTTTCTAACGCCACCGAGTTTGCTAAATTCCGAGTTCGGATGAGGGAGATATGCCCGTTTTAGTTCAGCCTGTCCGATTAAGGAAATCCATCCGAATTAAGGAGGGTTATATCGGTTTTTTCCTTACCCCACTAGCCTAACTCATTTTTAGTAATATTTCAGGGGTTTAAACTAGTTTAGATCAGTTTTCACAATTCCAAAACATGCTTACGATTTTAGAGAGAAGTTCAAGAAGAGAAAAATGAGAAGTTCAAGCGTTCGTTCAAGATTCTTGCGATCGTTGAGGAGTTTCATCAAGGACTAAATCCTTTTGAGGTATGTAAGTTTTCATAGTGTTGGGTTCATTCACCCACACGCCAATCATGTGATTTTCATTTGTAAGTTCGTTCTTGAGATTGAATGATTTGAGTTCTTGAGGTTTTGTGCTTCATTCTTTGATAATGGGGTTCTGTTGAGTTCTTGAGGTGAGGATCTTTTTTATGAGCATTGTTCTTGAGGAATTTGAAGTAGTTTTTCATGAAATTGTGTTGGGAAAATGAATCTAAGGAAATTTGGATGAAACTACTCGATTCTAGGTGAATTAGGGCCAGAAATGGAAGAGGAAAATTCATCGGGTATTCTAGGCAAGACCTGGGGAGACGCGCCATCGACGCGCCGGGGGAGATGGCGTGCCACGCCAGCAATGCCCCAGAAATGGTGCTCTGTAGTTTAAGAGCTGGCACCCTTCACCACTCATGCGCCAGGTTCGCCTACCCCCGTCCTTTTCCGTTGTTCGTTCCACCTGAGTTATTTTAAAAAGTATCTTCACTCTCTTCCTGATTATAACTATTATAAACTAAATCTAATCATCAAGAGATCTGTTATATCATAAATTATAACTCTAGAATTCACATTTCAAATTCAAGAAAAGATTAAGAGTCAAGTTTGAGAGAGCCTTTCGAGTATGTTTGAGAAGTCTTTTACAAACTTTTAAAACTTGTTTTAAGACTTGAGTACTTGAGTATGAGGATGAGGAGAGTTGAGTTTCATTTTTTGAAATGAATATATGGGTACTAAGTAATCCCAAGAGTAAATGCTTTTACATTTAAAATGAGAGGAAACTTCGATTTCCATATGAGTTCCTGAGGAGTTTTGAGCACTATCTCTTTTAAGAGGACCTTTTGAGTAATAATCTCAAATTTTGAGGATGAGGAAATGTTTATCAACAGATGATCATAAGTTATATTATTGGGAGTAGAATTGAGCATCGATATGGGGACGAGTTCAGACAACTCAAAGTCCTTATAAACCATGTATGCCAACGTGGGTAAAAAGGCTCATACATTTTAGATGATTCCTTATTTCTTTTAAGCATAGCTTAGTGGATACACCTAGTTGAGGATGTCATATACTCCGGCAAGGTATAAGACAGTTCTGCCAGCGTGGGCGAGACGCTATATCATCACATAGCTCATAGTGATGGTTGTTGGTTAGAGAATCTCCCAAATAAGAGTAAAAAGAGTTATTATCTACTGTTTTAAAAGCTTTCTTTATAATGCATCTTTACTGTTGATTTTATATTGAATTAAGTTAAGTATTTATGAGATTGGGTATCTTTGAGTATCCTTGAGTTGAGTTGAGTTGAGTTGAGATAATGTGAGTATGTTCTTCCTTTTTATCAATTCAATCTGTTCTTTAGAGTTCCCTTGCATGCTTGTACATTCCATGTACTGACGCCATTTGGCCTGCATCTTTCATGATGCAGATACAGGTAACCAGGGTTATCAATAGGCACTCCGTTGATACCACTTGCAGTTCCAGAGTTGCTTTGGTAAGCCTCTTTGCTTCCAGAGGATTCCCACATTTACTTTTAAGTTTTGTTAGGATGTCGTGGATCTTGTCCCGACTTCCATTATTGTCATTAGAGGCTTCATAGATAGACAATAGTGTTTTTATGAGTCTTTCCATTTCCTTTGTTAAATGTTTAAGACTTGAGTTGCCTCTTTTGGCCAGTTGAATGTTTTCTTTGAGATTTTCCGAGTTATCTATTTTGAGAATTTTGAGAAATATTTACTTTTATGTTCATTTGAGGTTAATTTGTTGTAAAGTAAATCTTTCGCTGAGAGTTGAGCTAGGCCAAGGGTTCGCTTGGGGCCATCAATGGTTCTCGAGTGTCGATCATGTCCAGGGTGTAGGCTCGGGGAGTGATATTCTTCTTCAAGATTTTTCAAGAACCTTGTTCTTCCAGGTATGTAAGGCTATCATAGTGTTGGACTAGTTCGTCCTCATGCCCTACATCTACTTTCAAATTTTTAAAAGAGTAATATAGGGTTCTATCCTTAAATTTGAATATTCTTGAGATGAGCTGACTTTGAGTTCTTGAGTTCCTGATTTTTTTTTGAAATTCTATTCCTAATTATTGAATTTGCTATATGTTATGCATTGAGATTCTTGAGTTGATTCATTTATGTCTATATTTCAGAATGAACCCTATGAATTGAGTATTCTCGAGATGAGTAGTATCGTTGAGTTATAAGTTCTTGAGTTTTGAGTATTGGGTTTTCTATATTGTTATTAAGATCTTTGAGTTGAGTTGTTCATGTCTTTATTTCAGCATGGACCCTATTTTGAGTTATAAATTCTAGAATCTTTTAAAGCCAACATTTTTTTTTGTTTTAAACTGAGTTTTTGAGAAAGTAAAGAGGAATTAGAGAGAGTTTTAAAACATGATTAGTAGGACAATCAAGTATTCCATCAATGTTTAAGAAATATAGTATCTAGATATGCCATCAATGTTTATGTAGTATGACTTCTCGAGTCATCATTGATCAGATCACAATATGATTTTTGGTATAGTTTTGAGAAAGAGATCTCAAATATGAATTGAGTAAGAGTATAAGGGAACTAAGTATTTCCAAAGGTATTAGTTTTTACATTGAGAAATGAGAAACTTTGATTTCTAAATGAGTTAATGAGTTCAAAGATATTTCAGAGCAGTTACCTATTTTAAGAGGTTATTTTGAGTAATTACCTCAAAACAGAGAAAGATTATGTTTTAGACATTTAAGCATGAATATATATATTATTGAGAGTAGTATTGAGCACCGATATGGGGATGAGTTCAGACAACTCAAATTCCTCATAAACCATGTATGCAAACATGGATAAATGATCATACTTTTTAGATGAATCCTTATTTAGTGGATCCACTTAGTTGAGGTATTCTATACCCCGACAAGGTATAGGACTGTTTTGGTAGTGTGGGCGAGAAGCTGTTTCATGACGTAGCTCATAGTGATGGTTGTCGGTTAGAGAATCTCCCAAATATACTTAAAGTGTATTTTTATTATATCACTTAATATGCTGAGTTTAGAGATGCATAAGTATTTTATAAAGTTTTAATGATTTCACTCATTTATTTCTTTACATTCAGTTAAGTATATCTATATCTATTGCAACACTTTCATTCAATTATTTGTTATTCAGTTATGTTACATACTCGCACATTTAAGGTATTGATGTCATTCGACCTACATCTTTTAATGATGCAGATACAATTTCTTAGGATCTATAACAAGAGTCTGTTGAGATTACTTCACCCTCTTGTCAGCTTTCGAGTGAGGTCTCTTTGCTTCCAGAGGACTCCACTTTTATGGTTTCTTAGTAGTAGTTCTTTTGAGGAGTCATGGGCCTTGTCCAAACACTCATCTATGTATATTAAAGGCTTCATAGATAGACAGGTTTGGAGAGTCTTTCAGTTTCAGATATTTTATTTAAAACTTATGTTTCATACTCAGTATATTCGGTGAAGTTTTGAGATTCAGTAAGCTATTTTTAAACGTTTCTTTTAGTTTGATACTTATGTATGCTTGAGTTAGTCTTCTGCTTGTAGTCAGCTAGGATGATGGTTCACTTGAGGGAAAGCAATGATTCTCAAGTGTTGGCCACGTCTAGGGTGTAGGCTCGGGTCATGACAAACCTAGTATCAAAGCGTAGAGTTCAAGTGTCCGAAGATGTCTATGAAGCCGTGTAAAGTAGGATCTTATTTATGGTTTTGAGGGCTCCACTTCTCTAAATGAGGGACTATAGACATTTAAGAAAACTTTCCTTTCTTTCATACTTTAAATCATGCAGTAGAACTTTGTAATAAGAAACTTATTCTAACTCAAGTGTTTCTCATATCCATTCGACTACCCCTTATACTCAAGGTAGTTGAAAGGAAAACCCAGATCCTTATCGATGAGTTGCTCTCAGCAAAGTCTTGAGAAAGTCATGAGACTGCAGAGGGGCTAGAGAGATGCCCATGAGTGAGCTTAAGTGTTCAGAAAGAATGAACTCTTATTCATAGAAATCATGTGTTCGAGCTAAAATGAGATTTATTCCCAGACTCTTTTCTCTAAATGTTGTTTCAGTTAAGACCCTTATGAGAAAGTGTGTTTTAGAGATTGGATAATATTTTCACCCAAAAAGATAGTATAAGTTATGATGTTATAAGTAGTGGTAGTAAAATTGCCCAAAGTTAGACGAATGCATCCAAAGGTTCAATAATCTAGGAAAAGGATATAGTGATGAGGCAAATTATGTTATTGTAGTCATGCCCGTAGTAGGTTATTAATGATGAGTTTTTACCTTCTGTGTAGTCTAAGGAGTAGTAATCTTGTGTGGATTTTGTGATAGAAGATAGAGTAATAGTTACTATTCAAGATAAGTTAGAGTATATGATATACCGTGAGTTTATAGTAGTTTTAATACATTTCACTTAAGAGTTGCGTGTGGCTAGGGCCTTTTTGTATTAGTTTTTATGTGTTTTAATTGTGTTTTTGCAGGAAATATTTTTGGATGCAGAAATAAAGAGACAACTGAAAGATGTGCAGAAAAGGGAATCTACGGAGCTGATCTATGGACCGTAGGTTCATTGACGCTCCATAGATGATGATCGTAGATCAGCAGGCAAGGCAAATCAGTGAAATCAGACCAAGTGTGGAACCACTGTTCGCTATTAACGGTCCATAGATTGATCTACGGACCGCACTGCTGATCCGTAGAATGATATTGCGAAGGTTCCAGTACCTGATTTTTGAAGATTCTAAGTGATGAGCTACGTAAAGGAATCAATGGACCGTAGATCGATCCACGGTACATACTGGTGGTCCGTCGTTTGCTTCAGAGAAGTTGAGTTTTGGAAGCTGAAAATATTGCCAAAGTCCTCGGTGACGGAAGGGACTCACGGACCGTAGATTCATTGACGGACCGTGAGTCTGTCTCGTGGAATGAAGACGCGTACCCGAACATAATTTCCTTATTTCATTTCCTTTTTAGTTAGGACTTATTTTTCTATATATAGGGCATGAAAATCTCATTTTTGTGGGTTAGATTTTATTACTTTAGTTCTACTTTGTGACTTTGGATTTTATTTTTGCAAACCTAGCAATTCTTGATTTCCTAAGTTGGTTTTGAAGGTTTTGGTTTTGATATTCAAGTTGAATTTTCGGGTTTGTTATTCTCAATTACGTAAGTTCATAATTCTTTCATCTAAAACAATGATTTGTGTTCATATGATTATGGGTAACTAAACTCCACAACTAGGGTTGTAAGAACCGTGAGCGATTAACAAAATATGAATAGTAAATAAGCAATTCTTGAATAATGTTTTGCATGGATTGATAATTTTTTCGTTTAAAAGTATTTTTAACGGTGCGCAACGTTAAAACTCGCCTTGTTGCTACTTGCTGGACCAAGGAGGTAATCAACAAGAAAAGAATTATCAACATAAATTTAGTGTGATACTATCTAATAGTCTAGTGTCGATTGGTGCGAAGTAATATCTAAGCCAAACATCGATGTGATGTCTAATATGAGGTAAAGGTAAGGGTTAGTAAATTATACACACGTAGCCGGACCAAGGTGTAGGGTGAAATTCTCTAGATGCTGGACTAAGGATTTAGAGATACCTAGCTTAACACTTTGCATGTAGTACATTAGGAAATGATTGCTATTACTAGTATTACTGCGTTATGAGCTTGTGGGAAACATGTACTAGTTAATTCTCTCATCTTGATAACAACCAAAATTAACTTTTGTTTACTGATTACTTACTGAATTCTTATAATTTGCTTCACAAATCCCCCTCTTTAATTACTTGTTTCTGGAAGTAATTTGACTAAATGAATATAATTGTTGGTTAAAGTTAAGTTTAAACCATTTTCCTCGTGGGATCGACCCCAACATACTAGTTGGGTTCTTTACTTGATAACGATCGCTTATGCTTCTTTAGGGAGGTGTAATTTGAGTGTATCAAATTTTTGTGCCACTGCCGGGGAATTTGTTTTTTAAACGGATGCCATTTGGGTTGTGCAATGCTCTAGCGACCTTCCAGCGCTGTATGATGTCAATATTTTTTGATATGGTAGAGGACACTATTGAAGTGTTCATGGATGATTTCTCTGTGGTAGGTGACTCTTTTGATCGATGTCTGGATCATCTGGTTAAGGTGCTTAAAAGGTGTGAAGACTGCAATCTGGTGCTAAATTGGGAGAAGTGCCACTTTATGGTGAAAGAAGGGATAGTTCTGGGTCATCAAATTTCTGAGAAGGGCATTGAGGTTGATAGAGCAAAAGTAGAGGTAATAGAAAAGCTTCCACCACCTATCTCTGTAAAAGGTGTTAGAAGTTTTCTTGGGCATGTTGGTTTCTATAGGAGGTTCATCAAGGACTTCTCTAAAATTGCACATCCATTGTGCAAACTGCTCAAAAAAGAGTATAAGTTTGATTTTGATGATGCTTGTCTGAGAGTATTTGGAGAGTTGAAGGAGAAGTTGGTTACTGCACCTATCATTATTTCACCAGATTGGGGACATCCGTTTGAGGTAATGTGCGATGTGAGTGGAGTGGCACTTGGTGTAGTATTAGGACAGAGAAGAGAAAAAATTCTCCACCCTATTTACTATGCTAGCAAAGCTCTAAATGTGGCCCAGAAGAATTATACTGTGACTGAACAAGAGCTTCTTGCGGTGGTTTTTGCATTCGAGAAATTTCGATCTTACTTGCTTGGACGTAAGGTCATAGTGCATACTGACCATTCTGCATTGAGGTATTTGATGGCGAAGTACGATGCAAAACCGAGGTTGATTAGATGGGTATTGTTGCTTTAAGAGCTTGATTTTGTGGTAAAAGATAGAAAGGGGACCAAAAATCAAGTTGCCAATCACTTGTCCAGATTAGAGGAAGAGGCTATGCTAAAGCTTGTTGATAGGGCTGAAATTAATGATGCTTTTCCAGATGAACATGTAGTGGCTGCTTCGTATGATCTGATTCCTTGGTTCGCAGACTTTGCTAATTATTTGGCAATCGATTTGGTGCCCCCGGATTTGTCTTTTCACCAAAGGAAAAAATTTATGCATGATGTGAAGAAATTCTTTTGGGGTGAGCCTTACTTGTATCGTAGTTGTGCTGACGAGATTATTTGTCTCTGTGTGCTCGAGGTTGAGATGTTGAGTGTACTTGAAGCATGTCATTCATCGCCTGTTGGTGGGCATCATAGTTGTATTCGAACTGCGCATAAGATTTTGCAGTGTGGGTACTACTGGCCTACCATCCACCAAGATTGTCATGATTTCGCCAAGTCTTGTGATGGTTGCCAAGGAGAAGGAGGGATTTCAAAGAGGCAAGAGCTTCCTATGAATCCTATATTGGTGATAGGGTTGTTTGATGTATGGGGCATTGATTTTATGGGTCCATTTGAGAGTTCACATGGGATGAAGTATATTCTTGTTGTGGTTGATTATGTATCGAAGTGGGTGGAAGCAGTTGCGCTCCCCAACAATGAAGGTAAAAGTGTCACCACATTTTTGAAAAAGAATATCTTCTCCAAATTTGGTACACCGAGGGCGATTATCAGTGATGGAGGGTCCCACTTTTGTAATAAGTTGTTCAAGGCGCTACTTGAGAAATATGGTGTCCGCCATAATGTAGCCACTCTTTACCATCCGCAGACTAGTGGGCAAGTTGAAGTGTCCAACAGAGAGATCAAACAGATTTTGGCGAAGACTGTGAATGCTAATAGAACGGATTGGTCAGGGAAGCTTGATGATGATCTATGGGCCTATCGCATTGCATACAAGACTCCCATAGGTATGTCTCCTTACCAACTTGTATATGGGAAGTCTTGCCATTTACTGGTAGAGCTAGAGCATAAAGCTTTGTGGGCGATGAAGAAGCTAACTTTGGATTGGGGCGCCGCATCTAATCAAAGAATGAATGACTTGAATATGCTAGCTTGATGAGTTTCGCCTAAAAACTTATGAAAGTTCAGCCTTGTACAAAGAGAAGATGGAGAAGTATCATGATCAAAGAATTGAGAAGCGAAAATTTGTTGTGGGTAATCTTGTGCTTCTATTCAACTCTAGGTTATGCTTGTTTCCGGGCAAACTCAAATACAAATGGACCGGGCCATTTTTGCTCACAAAAGTGCTCCCCCATGGAGCGGTTAAGCTTGAGAAAAGTGAAGGAACAAGGTTCATGGTTAACGGGCAAAGGATCAAGATCTATCTGGGAAACGCAGAAAGTGTACAAGAAGTTGTAGAGGCCTATCATCTTGATGAAGTCTGAGTAATTAAGAGGCCTGCGTCGTGCTGCGACGTTAAGTCAAGTGCTGCTTGGGAGGCAACCCAAGATGTACAATCTAGCCAACGATAGATTTTTGTTTTCCATCTAGTAGTTTTCTTTGTTTAGTTGATTCTCTGTATTAATTTAGATAGGTGTTTTAATTTTGTACTAGTGTTGGCTAGAATTAGTATAGGGTCCGTGTCTAAAAAGTGTCCAGAAAATGTAAAAAGAATAGCCTAATGGTTGCTACATATGCAGGCGCGCTATGAAAAATCTGCAGAAAATAGTCTGGTACAGAGGTCTATAGACCCCATCCACGAACCGTGAATGGTGTCCATAGATCCCAGGTAAGTGTCTAAGTTTTTCTAAGTGTAAAGGTGATTTACGGTCCCAACTGACGGACCGTAGATAGACCTACGGATCGTAAGCGGGGTCTCATAGGTACTAACCCTAAGTTGGACCGACCTGACCCGGACCCTCCTTTTTTAAAACCCCACTTTTCAAAATTCATTCCCTCTTCCCTCATTTTCCCCCACAACTGTTTTAACTTTTCCAAATCCCCTAAATCACTCTCCAAATCACCCACTCCCCCATATACAATTCTCATTCCTTCATCCCAAAATCCCAAAACCTTTTCCCCCCAAACTCTCTCAACTGCCATATTAAAACTTCGGTGTTCAGGTTCAGTGCAACTAGGCGATTAGTGTGGTATTGCAAAGCTTAGTGTCATCACACAATCACACCACTCCTCATTGCTTGTAAGGTAATAATCTTTCCCCCTCACTTTGAATTTTCGTTCATAGATTGATTATAGAAAGTCAGGAGTTGGGTCCTGACCTTGGGTATGCTAAAAATTAACTTGCAAACACCCTTGGGACGATGGACAGTGATTGTGTGTTGTAATATTGTTTGAGATGTGTGTGATTACAGTCTAAATGTAAGTTTCGACTTTGGGTTCCAAAGTTTGTCTTAAGGACTTGTTAAAATGATTAATTGGAATCCTGAGAATGACGAACTAGCATGATTAAATGTTGAAAAGCATGGTTAGACTAGGATACTGTTGAAAATGGTCAAATATGTGGGCTTGAAATTAAAGCATGTCTGAAACTTGGCACAGATCCCATCCACGAGACCCCATCTACGGACCGTAGATCAGGTCCGTGGTTAGATGCACTTGAAAATTTCACCAAGTGTGAAACCACGGAGGTGGACTATGGTCCGTAGATCAGTTTCCATCTGCGACCAATATTGTTGGTCCTCTGATCCAAGGAAGGGTTCCATGGACCGTAGGTCCCCACTGTAGATGACCACTGTAGCCACTATCTGAATTATTTTTTTGGGTCTTTGTTGTTGTTCGTTTTTAGTTTTAAAATTATTTCGAGTGTATTTTTAGTTAGTTTTGGTACTAATAACTCTTCCACAGGTACTATGGCACCCAAGAAGCTAGTCACCTATACAAAAAAAGGCAAGTCAAAGTCTGTTGCCCCTAGCTTCAGGTTAATCGACGAAGATAACGATGTGGAGATGGATCCGACATACGTTCCTCCCAACACAAGGACCTCTCCCACTGCACCTTGAGTCACCAGAGGCACCCATCGGAAGGTGATCCCCAACTTAGTCACTGTCTTCCAGTCTGATGAGGAGCATACACTAATCGGGTCACCAACTAGGGTTGCTTCCTGTTCAGAGAATGGATCTACGTCTGACTCCGAGTCTGCCCATGCTTGGGGCTCTGAGTCTAGCCATGCTTCAGGGTTCGAGTCTAGCCATGCTGTTCAGAGAATGGATCTACGTCTGACTCCGAGTCTGCCCATGCTTGGGGCTCTGAGTCTAGCCATGCTTCAGGGTTCGAGTCTAGCCATGCTTCAGAGTTCAAGTCTGCCCATGCTTCATGGTCCATTACTAAATTAGCCATGGGGTCTGGCGAAAATGAACAAGCAGCCTCGTCTGATGAGGCCACAAGCTCGGAGTTAGTACCAGCACCACACAATGATGACCCTACTCTAGTGGCCGGCAAGCCAAATAGATGGTGTATTGAGGGCAGTGGCAGATCTATCGTGACGCCAAGATGCTCAACAAGAAGTAAAAGATGCCCGATTGATCACTGAGGAGCGTAGATTCCTCACTGGGAGCTTGCATATCGTACCAGAGATACACCGGCTATTCAAACTACACAAGTGCGACTGGATGGCGCAAGCACCTGGGACATACAACAAGGAGATTGTGCAGGAGTTTTATGCTTCCTATGCTGCCACTCTCCGAGGGTCGATTTCCAAGCAGACCGAGCCCACAGAACATATCCTCTCATTTCCACCATGGTTCGAGGGTGTCCGGTAGACATTGCATGGGATACTATCGCCCGATTTCTCTATGGCTCTATCACCGGTCACTCTTGGTCACTGAACACAACAGAGATTGATTACCGATGGGACATTTTGCGAGGCGACGCTTTCCAGAGAAATGCTGAGTAGCGGGAGGCTGTTACACTATGGTTGGCTAAATACATCGCTGCAGATGGCGAGTGTGTGGAGTGGGTCACCGTACCACGGTTGGGTATCCGAAATGACACATTAAATTTTGTGGCCAAGTTCTTCTGGTTGTTGTTGCGTAACAGGGTGTCGCCTACAAAAGCTGACAACCAACTCACATGGGACAGAGCCATCATGGTTGCATCATTAGCAGATGGATTGGAGATTGACTTTGCCCGCATGCTGCTGGCAGAGATTCACGAGAGGGCGTTCAAGACCTCCACTACTTGCCCCTTTCCATGTTTGATTTTCCAATTATGCAGGGACTCTGGAGTGCTGATATGGCACTGTGATAGGTTGATCCACCCTACTGGGACTTTGGATATAGGCCTCATTCGAGATGGGGCAAATGTGGCGGCACCTCGCAGAGAGCCCCAGGCTGAGGTACCTCAATTGGCGTAGATCTTTCAGTCACGGTGGAGCAGGGACAGGGCGGTGACCTTATTATACCAGAGCACACCGATACTGTCCCAACCTCCTCTTCTTAGGCCTATAATAGGTTTCCTAGCTCATCCAGGTCCACACCACCGTCAGGAGCTAATGTTGTCGCATTGGACAGAGTACAGAAATTAGAGGCTCAAATGGCCACGCTGTTGCACCACATCCAGCCTTGGATGCAAAAGTCGATAGCAGAGTCTGAGGCCAGAGTTGAGAAAGGGTGTCAAAGTAGATAGAGCAGCAGATCCAGGCAATTCATAAACACCTGGATACGTTTTAGTTGAGGGTTCTGGCCCGACCAAACCCCGACACCGATCTTTCATCTATCCAGGCAGAGTTGGCTAGTCTCTGAGCTATTGTGAATGCCATTCTTGAGATTCCTGTGGATGAGCCAGAGCATGCACTGACGGTATTGTCTGAGGATACCGTTCTTGATGCCTTATTCAGGCTGGATGCAGAGACACAACCCGATCCCACCCGTGCTTGTGGCAAGAGGCACCATTCTAGTCGCCTTTCTAAGGCCATTGATGATGCTCGAGCTAGAAAAAGGGAGTGTAAGCAAAAGGGGAGCAGGCTAGGAGAGCATCAATATTAGATGATGAGTTACGCCAAAGAAGGATGCTCGAGGCTGCTTCTGGGGCATCCGTTTTGTGCCCGTGAGGATTGATGTGAGCACCACTGATGGTGCAGTTAGAGTGGCAGATAGCACTACTGATAGTGTTGTCCTTGTTGATATGGGCACTACTGAGGGTGACCCTAGTGTTGATCCAGCCGGCTCCGGGAAACCTGACCCACCTGCTTGTTGATAGGTCTTCGGCGCTTAGCGCCACAGGTTTGATCCACCCAATACATTACTCTTTTAATGTTTTTTTTTGCATTGTGGACAATTGCACCATATTTTGTTGGGGGTGGGGTAAATGGATTGTGAGTGATAGGGTGAAGTTTGAGTAACCCAACTCATAATCCTCTCTTGGGGTTTCTTTTTCCCCAAGAAACTGTTTAATTTCTGTTGAACCGGCATGTGTAGAAGAATGAAAAATAATGAAGCATGATGGCTTATGAAAAATGATACCCATCCGATACCCGTCCAACTTTTGTGATGTGTGCTAGAATTTGTAGGCTAAGATAAGTTGAATGTGTTGGCTCTGAGTATGACATGCTAATGAATCAACTTGATGGCATGCCTTAAGCTAAAACTTGAACTGGGTAATCTGATAATGAAACTATGTGCCAAGAGTGTGTGAGAATAATTGATTGTTCAAACATTTTTTGTGCCAATCTAGAACTTGCCCGGTTAGTCCTGCTAAGACAATCTACTCTAGAGGCTAGGAAGTGATCATAGGCCCTTGTTCTGATAAGTCCACAAATTGCCTAAAAGAAGAATCCAACCAAATGAAATAAAATCTCCCTTTGATCCAAATGCTTTGAGCCTAAATTAGAGCATTTCTTTCTAAACTCCTAATTCACCTTCCCATAATCTACTATGTTGGCCCCGGTCCCTCCTTGGACATATGCACCTTGACTTATGCCAAAAGCCTAAGTTGAGGGTGGCTAATGTAAAAAGTAACTTCAATCTTGGCCCTGATCCGACATCGGGTATTGTGCACCTCAACCAATGGAAAATCCATAAGTTGAGGGTGGCTATGAAAGAGGAAACCGAAAGAAAAATGGGTATGAAAAGAGTTTGATGTTGAAAAGGAGAAAAAGAAAAGAGAGGAAAGGTTGTGACTTGTTGAAAGCTAAAGAAAAGAATAAAACACAAGAAAAAGATGAAAGTGAAAAATAAAGAGCTACAAAGTCTAAAGTCACATCCATGGTTGAAGAAAATCAAGGGAAAGAAGGTAAAATAGTAGGATGTCAAAAATAGGGCAAAAAGAGGTTGAAAGCCTAGTGTAATGTCAAGGAGGGCAGAAAGTCACTAAGAAGTACCCAAATGTACCACACCTGACCTTGAGCCTACGTTACAAGCCAAGAAAGCCCTATAGTGATCCTAGAATCTAGTTTGGAGAGTCTAAGCAGTGGAAATAAGGGTAAGCCTATGGTATTGAGCAGTAACTATACTTGAAGTTACTTCTGAGTGTGAGTGTTAGATGAATCCTTGTACTCAAATTCATATTCATTGTGTGAAAAAGGGATTTCATTTGAAGTAAGGGCACTAGTTACATTGTCGGAAAGTTGGTACCTTGGTGATAGTGAAACAATGTATGTTGTGTGTTGGTTGGTCGATCTTTGTCATATTTTGATCCTCATGAATTAGCTTGTCGAGTCTAAGAGAATAGATTTTGCACCTGAAAAGAGAGTTGGGATAGAGAGCCATGTGATTGCTTGTGCTTAAATTGCTTGCTTCTATACAAGTGTCGTTTAGAGTCTTAATGCGTTGCTTGAGGACAAACAACAAATTTAAGTTGAGAGTGTTGATATACCGTGAGTTTCCGGTATTTCTAATACATTTCACTTAAGAGTTGTGTGTGTCTAGAGCCTTTTTCTATTAGTTTTTATGTGTTTTTATTGTGTTTTTGTAGGAAATATGTTTGGACATAGAAATAAAGAGACATCTGAAAGATGTGCAGAAAAGGGAATCTACGGAGGTGATCTACGGACCGTAGGTCCATTGACAATCCGTAGATGGTGATCGTAGATCAGCAGGCAAGGCATGGAAGGCAAATCTGACCAAGTGTGGAACCACGGTGGCCATTGACGATCCGTAGATTGATCTATGGACCGCACTGCTACTCCGTAGAATGATACTGCTAGGCTTCCAGTACCTGATTTTTGAAGATTCTAAGTGTGGAGCTATGGAGAGGGATCGACATACCGTAGATCGATCTACGGTACGTACTGGTGGTCCGTCATTTGCTTCAGAGAAGTTGAGTTTTGGTAGTTGAAAATATTGCCTAAGTCCTGGGTGACGGAAGGGACTCACGGACCGTAGATCCATTGACGGACCGTGAGTCAGTCTCGTGGAATGAAGACGCGTACCCGAACATAATTTCCTTTATTTCATTTCTTTTTTAGTTAGGACTTATTTTTCTATATACAGGGAATGAAAACCTCATTTTTGGGGGTTAGACTTTATTACTTTAGTTCTACTTTGTGACTTTGGATTTTATTTTTGCAAACCTAGCAATTCTTGATTTCCTAAGTTGGTTTTGAAGGTTTTGGTTTTGAAATTCAAGTTGAAATTTCAGGTTTGTTATTCTCAATTACGTAAGTTCATAATTCTTTCATCTAAAACAATGAATTGTGTTCATATGATTATGGGTAACTAAACTCCACAACTAGGGTTTGGAAACCATGAGCGATTAACAAAGTATGAATAGTAAATAAACAATTCTTGAATAGCATTTTGAATGCATTGATAATTCTTTTTGTTTAAAAGTCTTTTTAATGGTGTGCAACGTTAGAACTCGCCTTGTTGCTACTTGCCGGACCAAGGAGGTAATCAACAAGAAAAAAATTATCAACATAGATTTAGTGTGATATTATCTAATAGTCTTGTGTCGATTGGTGCGAAATAATAACTAAGCCAAACATCAATGTGATTTTTAATATGAGGTAAAGGTAAGGGTTAGTAAATTATACACACGTAGCCGTACCAAAATGCGGGGTGAAATTCTCTAGATGCCGGACCAAGGATTTAGAGATACCTAGCTTATCACTTTGCATGTAGTACACTAGGAAAGGATTGCTATTGCTAGTATTACTGCGTTATGAGCTTGTGGGGAACACGTATTCCCTAGTTAATTCTCTCATCTTGATAACAACCAAAATTGACTTTTGTTTACTGATTACTTACTGAATTCTTACAATTTGTTTCACAAATCCCCCCCTTTTAATTACTTGTTTCTGGAAGTAATTTGACTAAATGAATATAATTGTTGGTTAAAGTTAAGTCTAAATCATTTTCCTCGTGGGATCGACCCCAACCTAAAAGTTGGGTTCTTTACTTCATAACGATCGCTTATGCTTCTTTAGGGAGGTGTAATTTGTGCGTATCAATATACTTTAACTAGAAGGGAATTTATGTCAATGTAACATTGTGGTAGTGAAGGCCAAGTATAGGTTTTGAATAAAATAATAGAGTATTCATGAGGTGATAGATCAAACCTAGGCTTATGATATTTAAGGGAGAGCCCCATGGTATTAAGAAGGTTATAGAACTAATTAGGAAATGATGTATAGTTAAAGGGTAAATGGTACTTAAGTTGTGAAGGGGAATGTGACTGAAATTTGTAAATAGGTAGACTGGGAGATGAAGATTAACTACTTGTCATGAGGTCTTAGTGAGTGAGTGTTTCTTAATTTTATATAGTAGTTGTAAGTTAGTATAGTATGTGAGCAATTTTAGTGATATCCATGTTTAGTACTAGACACTAGGCTTGAATTTTAGATGAGTTTCATGATAAAAAGGATGGCAACATTAGGGTGATGTTATTAGTTTTGAGATTTGATCTGGTAGACTTAACATAGAGTAGGTAAGGAATTAAGATGTTAGTTGAAATAAATGTGAGTGGTACAGGTGTGAGATTCCGACTTTTAGATAAGAGCAATAAAGTGCGGCAAAGTTATTAGGGTAACAAGAGCATTAAGAGCTATACCCAATAACATATATAGTCAAACGAGGTTCCAATTAAATTTATGATTTTTCATGTGTGCCTAGATAGTATATTTGAGATGTCAATATGAAATAGGCTGATGTAAGCATTATTTTTCCCTTAAGAGTTAGATTAATCAGTTTTATAAGTCAATGCGGGTAACAGTTATAAAAAGTCTTTTATAGAAGCCGAAAGAAGTTACGTAAAGTATCTCATAAAGAAGCCTTATAAGGAATCTTAGTGCATGCTCGTGGAGAGTTTAGTAGAAATGAGAGTAGCATTTTATGAGTAATAGAGTAAAGCAAATGTATACTAGTGTAGAAATGATGGAATAGATCCATAGCTTTAAAGTGTCAGCTCCAAACCTAAGGGGGGAGATGATAAGATGAGAAATCCAAGTAAAGTGTTGAGAATTAGATAGTAATGGGTTCAGGAAGAGTCAAAGGTGGTATATCAATTCATTGATAGTCTTGCATATTCCTCAAGTTCAGTCATTACAACATCATGTTGATGTCTCTTATATCAGAATTTTGTTATGACTTATGCTCATACACTTTAGAGAGATTCACATCTATGCTCAGTTCTCAGAATGAGGGGAAAAGACTTTAGCCCATTTATCTAAATCTTACTCCATAAAGTTATGGATATCAGTCTCATGAGATGAACCTATTCATATAAGCATTCATGTCTCATATTATGCTCAGTCTCATAAATACATGATTTACTCTCAATGAATAGCAACATAATTTTATGCCATGCATATTTTTATATTAGATATCTCTAATGATCATGCTTATGATCTTTCTCCCTAAAGTTCTTTCAATGATCCTTTTCAGTTTTGCTAGCGATGCTGTCGATAGTAGTTGAGTAATGACAGAAGAATAATGTTAATGTTTCTTATTGTGGTAGTGGTGGTCTTCTTATTCCATCTAAAGTTATAACATAAAGGAGGAATAAGATGGTGTTTTACTATGAGTAATAGTTAAATGACAGAAATTAGTCAGTTCTTGATAGTAATGTGTGAAATTTCAATTGGTAGAGATGATGAGAGAATGATTTTTTTTAGAAGGATTGGTCAGTAGGAGTACATGTAGTGGTTATAGTACTAGGCTTGAATGTTGTGTTGTTAACATGTGGACAAATGGATGATGCATTAGGTGTTTCTTGATATGGGCTCAAGGTTGGTTGAATGCAACTATAAGGAGAAGTATTCTTGGAATGAGATTCCATATATAGGTATAGAACCTGAATCTTGTGGTTTAGATAAGTATAACCATATAATGTTTAGCACCCTGTGAATTAGAGATTGGCCTTGCACACAATAAGAGCAAGCGAATTGATTTGGATATTTGTAAGAGTAGTCATATTCTCTAGTGTGAGCTAGGAGTTGCAGCTAATGAAGTGTAGTAAGAAGAAAGAAGAGCAGAGTTGAGAAGTGTTTCTAAGCTTGAAAGCTACCAATCATATCACTCAAGGCATAGTATTCCTATTCTTACTTCGTGCCCAAATATCCTAGCTTAATGTCAAATAATTTGAGATAGAGTGTGACTATGTTCAAACTCAAATCGTTCGTAACTTATGTGCTCTAGTCCAGTTTCAAAACTCTTAGTATGAATCAGTTCCGCCTATATTAGTATGGAAGTTCAGAAGTCAGAAAGATAGTAAGAGTAACTCATGTCCTTTCCATTCTTGGTCTAGTCGTCACTCGAGGAGGAATGATCCCAAGGGGGATTGTCACGACCCAAGCCTAGGGCCTAAACGTGACATGGCGAATGAGGAACCCGAAGGAACCCCAAACAAGCCTCTCAAACTTGTCATCACACTTCATCGGTCGCGGAAGTACATTCAACATTAATTAACGGGAAATAGGGACTA